>JAYMTP010006297.1:0-12263 GCA_036897365.1 Geranium brycei | reverse complement strand
AGTATACTAATACATTTCAAACTCAATTAAGTTTATAGTATACAAATACAATTAAAAAATTTGATTTTCTTAATTCAATAATTTATTGTAGTATAATAATACATTTCAAACTCAATCAAAAATTAAAAACACTAATACATTGTAGTATACTAATACATTTCAAACTCAATTAAAAATTCTGATTTTTTAATTAAATGTCAAACTCAATTAAAAATTAAAACACTATATACTAATACATTTCAGACAATTAAAAATTATGATTTTTTTAATTGAATAATCTATTTTCTAGAATTTTTTTTATTTTTTTATTTGAATACCTAATTACAATAACAAATAAAGTTAGTATTAATTAGAATTTGGTTGGATTACAGTTACAAAAAATAATAGACTAGATGATAATAACAAACAGATTTAATATTAGTTGAATTACAATTCTTCTCCTAAACTAATTTGAATACATGTTAATCAGATGTCTCTATTTAAGATATGATTCATTAACCAAATAAAACGATTTTTGTCTCGTTCATTAGATTTCGATGGATTTTTTTGATACGTTTGATTATGTAATATTATGATCCGTCGTGTTGATTTTTAGGGGACAAATAATGGATTGAAGAAGAAATACTGTTGGAATTGACTATTTTAGACATATTCAGCAACAAAACAGAAATCGGCAGTGATGACAAGAAAATGAATGATTTGGGAATGTTCAATTTTGAATCCATATTAGTTGGTACAAACAATTTTTCACCTCAAAATAAACTTGGGCAACGAGGTTTTGGTCATGTTTACAAGGTATGTTCTGATTATCTTATAAGATAGTGAAATTTTTGAATCTTTGCGTGATTTGTTTTTAACCTAATTTTTCCATGTTATTGGGGAAAGAAATAGTAGTTAATAGACCGTCAATTGAGTTCAAGGAACAAAAAAACTATCATAAATCGCATCAAAAACGATACAACATTGATATTTATATCAATTACTTTTATACAAATGTGTTTATCATCTACTAATTTTTTTATTTCTAAATATCTTAAAATCCACGAACCTTATTTAATGATTTATTTGAATTGTTTTTATGTTGTATTGAAGTATTACTAATATTTATATAGTATTTAATTTTTTTTACAATTTTTATATTTAATATATAATATTTCACTTTAAAAAAATAAAATTGAGCATATTAAACAATTTTAATTATTTAATAATTAACATCCCACATTGGACCCAGTTTTTATTAGAAATAAAAAGATGGGATAGCATGTGGCTGGTAGCGAACGGTGATCGTACACGTGTAAGAGATTGGGGACGTGTGAGCGAAGCAGGTGCTCTCTGCTGCGCTGTAACGTTGTTCTTGACTACTTTAACTGCTCTTCTCTTCTCTCCTCAATTAAACCCCAAAATTAAAACTCTGGAGAAATTTGATTGATTCTATTCTAGACTATTCTTCTTCTCCAATAGTCTTACTTTTTTCTTGCAGTTTTCGACACCAGTGAGCTCTCTTCAACTGCTCCTTGATTGGTTGGTCCCTTTTAACCCTCAATTCCTTCCCCCTTTCGTCCGATTCAATGTTGTTAGATTTCTAGGGTTTCATACAATGCTGAGATTTTCTTATGTTCCAAACTTGTGCTATATTTATATGTACTCTGGCCTGTCTTTGGAAATAGAAGTTCAAGGCATTGGTTGGCATAATATCGTCATTTTAACTTTCAGTTGCTAATCATGGACAAGAACAGCATGCAACATCTGTTGTACCTCCACAACTTGAGCTCGTTGGCCACTCAATTGTAAGTATTTCCTTGCTTTTGTTGGTATGAGGAGCTCTATGCTGGAAATTGATTCATTGCTTACACCTCAAGATTTTGTATCGCTATGATTATTGAGTATGCATCCACGCATTTGGAATTTAGTTATTTTTGCAACTCTTTAGCAGGCATGCACATCAAATCCTTATCAAGATCCATGTTATGGCGGAATGGTAGCGGCTTATGGCCATCGGCCTGTGGTAAGTCAAATCGATTTCTGCCCCGACATGATAACCAATACATGTTTTGTTTGTCATAAATGACCTATTCACATATAAACAATTATGTTCAAGTAAAATCTAACATTGAATAAAACTAGAAGAACAAGCTAAATATAATGTTGACCTTTTAGTTGTGGAGTCGAACCCTACACATGCAGTTTAATTTAAAATTGTACATAGTATTAGAGTGGAATTAATTATAGCTCCATTTAGAACTCTACATGGTATCAGAGCGGCATTAATTGTACGCATGTTCATCACGTGGGCCTACCTGTGTGATCTCAAGTACGTGTACAGATGTATCGTTTCCTACACATGAGCATAGTATTGAAGTATAGTCTCACGTCAAATAAAAATAGTAAACAGAGCTAGATATGAAGGCAAGTGCTACACCCAATTAGTAAATGTTACTTTTTTAGCTGTGGAGTCCAGCCCAATAAATGTAGTTTGATTTAGAGAAGGTAGCATATGTTACCCCTCGATCTATGAACCAATAATATCTTGTAATTCAGTATAATTCAATTTAGAATATCAAACTGACGGACCTTGGTGAGGTTAGTGGCTTTGTCATGGATAATAAACTAAACCTGGCCAAGAGGGAAATGCTTGCTTTCCAAGACCAAAAGGCCACGGGCTCATTTCTCTTAGGCGATGACGTCAAAACAGCAAACATCAAAAACAACTAAGCCTTTTGTCCCAATCAGTTGGGCTGGGTTCCATGAAATAAAAGCATGCCACACTGAGTCATTCACATGATTGCTTTTTCTCCACTGCCTGCGATCGATTACCAAATCTTTGGTGATACCCTTATCTTCCAAATCCTAATGAATAACTTCTGCTCACATCTTCTTAGGTCGACCTTATGCTTCTTAAACTATATATTTACTTGGGAAAAGTACAGAGAAATATACACCCATTTATACACTTAACTAAGATTTGGGTCATTCAGATACACCCGAGTTTCATAAATTTACACCTGTGAAGTTTTTGGATGGAAAATGTTAATTTTGAAAGTGAAAAGATGAAAATGCCCTTGGGTAATATATCTAATTTTCAGACCTAAAATTCTAAAAATCAAATGGCATTGAAAATTAGATTTTTAGTCAGAGGGCATCGTAGGCTTTTCTCTTTAGAACTTGACATTTTCCATTCTAAAATGTTAAAAAGAGTTGGGTGTATCTGGATGACTCAAATCTTAGTTAGGTGTAGCTGAGTGGAAAATGTATATAGTTGGGTGTATTTATTTGTACCTTTGATCTTGGGTGTGACCTTTGATACTTTTTTTAGTTCAGTGGTGTATATCTTTTTATTAACGAGATCCTTGCAATTACCAGGGCTATCCTCCTTTTGTCGGAATACCTCAGGCTAGGATGCCTCTACCTCTAGAGATAACACAAGAGCCCGTTTATGTGAATGCTAATTACTTAATTTTCACTTATTGGCTTCGAGACATAGCTGAAATATCACGATTGTCTGTTTTTGGACCTAAATTTATGGGTATGCTCTTTCTTTTTCTTTCTTTCTACAGCCATGAATCCCGGCATCAGCATGCTATGAGAAGGGCAAGGGGCACCGGGGGGCGCTTTGCAAAGAAGACAGGGACAACTTCTTCGGGTTCAGAGCCTTTGCACTCACACTCTGCTGAAACCTGGAACTCTTCTCTGAGTCACGGTGGCTTGCAATCCTCAGCCTATCGTTCTTCACAACAGGGGGAGGAGGAAGGAGGAGACTGTTCCAGCCGGCAATGCTCGTCGAATCAGACTTCACACAGGCCTCTTGCCATTCAGTGAATACTAACATTCACTAACATTAATATGTGAGTTCGAATGCACTGTTGGGCCGGCAAATCATTCTTGGCTTTGTACTACTTGTGCTCGTTGAGGGAAAGTAACAAGCAATTTCATCCTTCTTCCTTGTGATCTATTGTTGACATTGTTGTGGTGTCATGTGGAAAACAACAGAATGTGTGTTGCAGATACATAAGCTCTTTTTATTCTTGGAATTGAATCTCTTGAATGTCAAGATTTAAAATTGGGGTACCTCCATGTTAGTCTTTCAAAACTAACAAAAATATCAACTTAAATAAACCCTAAGTAATAAATGAGGGGAAAAGGCACCTAATTATTCCCGACTAAAGCTCATTTCTAAAGATTTTTTTTCTAACATCTTTAAAAAATAGATAAAAAGTGTTAAGTTGCAAGTCAAAAGTGTAAAATGTCTCCTAACTACCCTAATTTTCACAACATGCCTTTGATTATTCTGTGTTATTATCAAATTTTTTAGTGAAATCTAAATCTCATTTGTCATTTTGGTAGGCAACGTGCTCCACACTCCGATCACTAAGGGTATGTTTTAAAAATTACAAAATAACCTAAGACATTTTAGATTTTTAACTTTCTACTTTTAACTTAACACTTTTATTCATTTTTTAACACAAATAAAAATTCTTGGGTGTTGTATGATCCAAAATGTAGTTAAGTAGAAATGACCTTTCGTTGAGAATAGTTACTGAAAAAAATTAAACATGAAATCACCCCTTTTCAATAATATGAAGTTAAAGTCCTCCAAATGTGATACAATAGACTTTGAAGGAGTGTATCATGATTTAACTTCATTGCAGCCCTGTAATGTAAAAACATTAGCTATAAAGTAAGCACATTGATCTGTCCATGGAACTGTACCAAAGAGAAATTCAAAACCAACTGCTTTATTCTTTTGTCTGATTACACAGTTTTACACTCAGAAACTAAATCCAAAACCCAAATAGATTGCACTGTAACTTGTAATCTACGAGCATGGTCTACAATCACGTATAATAATAATACTCACTCATGCTCATTTTGATCAGTGTCTTCCACGACTTCTTCATCCTCGTGTTCCTCCAAGACAGAACCTGACGTGCCTCTGCTATCCGCTGCCTCCGAGCTACCATCTGCAGAAGTCTCGTTCCCGTCCGTGGTGTTAACCACAGTTTGTAGCTTCTCCATCATTCCCGACAGTGCCAACCTTGGATTCCACTCGACCACGTCATCAATAATGTTGTAAACCCGCTTCTGATACCTGAACCGTTATTTTGTACATGAGTGATCATTTAATTCAAACGGAAAATGGCTCAAGGACTGAGATAAATAAGCTTTTGAAAACAGAAAATTTAAAACTCTAACCTGGCCCTAGCTGCCTCATCAGGGGCATGGTGCCTCAACAGCAGTATGACGAACACACCCACCATGGCAAAGAACAACCTAGCAGTCCACTTTGGCCGTTCCTCTTCATCTTTCTTGGGCCAGAAGCGGAATAGTTCTCGCAATGTGGCTTCCTCAGCTAGGATGTTCGGGAAAAACCAAACACGCCTTCCAAAAAGTATCCACGCAATGCCAAATATTGTAGCTCTGACTGCAAAGTTAAGAAAGTCGAGATGATTGCTGATGACAAAAGAAGAAAAAAACATGCATGCATGCACATTTACACATTATAGTCGTAGAGCTACTAGTTCCTTGCTGTTAGAATAGTTAATTAATATTAGGGTTTCTTATTAGTTTCATGTTTCCTTATTTAGTTTATTTCCTATTGTTCCCTGTATAAAGGAACCTCTTATTATAATTCATAAAAAAATATTCATCATTAATACAATTATATTTTAGAAATTTAACACTTGCTATCATAATAAACAGATCAATCAACTCAACAAAATAGCATATAGAGTGCAAAAGACAAGGTTTGGTGGGTAGTTCTAATATTAGTTCAATGTCAATGATACCTTTTGCATACTAGTTGTGCATGGATGATAGATTATTTTATCGTAAGATAATATATTAACTATGCACGTATCCAAGACGCTTGGAAATTCCAGAATGTACCCCTAATACCAACAGACTAAATACTTGCCAAATCAAGAAAGAGGTTTGTAACTCATGAGAAGATTTTTTCACTATGATTCTTATAGTTGATATGTAAAGGGTTATTTGATTATTTCATTAGATAATTTCAGAGATAATGGGGTGATTAATTCTGCATTCCAAAGAGATAATGGGCAAGAAAACATATGGCATCACCTAAGACGGTAAGCTATTGTTTTGCATATGCAAACAGGAAAGAAAAGAGAAGAAAATTACCCAAAAGCAGGCTCAGAATAAGTAGAAGGAGCCCAGCACAAGCGTAAAGTATCATTAGCTTGCACCGATGGGGATATACAGGGAACAGGCAAATTGCCAGTGTCAAGACAGGCCAGAATAATGACAGAAGTGTCTGCCATAGTGGCTGCCGTTTTACAAAAGTCCATGCAAAGAAGGCATCGTTATCAGAAAACACTTGATCCTGAAAACAGTGAAATGGATGATAGAATATATCAGGCAATCTGACCCGCATAAGCACAGAGAAATATAGGGAAAGAAAAAGGACGAGATCTCACAAGAAAACATTCATTGCCTGAGATGGATACTGCATACTGATTTGGGGCTTAAAGTAGCAGTTAATACTATCACATTTGACGCACATAATCGTCATCTATGGCATTCTAAATATGAAAGCTTCATCAATGACATTTATGTGATTTCCTAACTAGAGGAAAAACTTGGAAATAAACTTATTCATGTACGCACGAAGCTTCTTCCATCTAGGCCTATCGGATTTCCGAACTCGTTTGTTTAAACATGTCATGTGTAGATGCAAATTTGACTTAATTTTTAGGGAGAGATAATCTGAGATGGAGAATCCCAGTGGCAGATTACTGGACCAAGTAAAATGAACTTCACAAGATAATTTGGGAACTTATTGTGTGACTTGGACATTTAAAATTAAGCACTGACAATCAGAAAGCGAGCAAGAACCAAACGCTTCCAAATACAGTAAGAAAAACCTAATTCTCTGGCGCATCTTCCTGCTGCCAACAGAGTCACTTACAATGCAAAATGAAGTGGCTCATACATCAGATCAAGAGAAAACCGAGAATCCCAAATTTACCATCAGGGTCAATATCATACTCTAAGCTAACAGTAGATAAAATAAACTTACAGGGAAGATCTCCAAATGTGCAGGCCAAGTAGACAACTTCTTTTTTCCAGGCCGAACAGTTTTCACTACACGGTCACAGCGAACCAGAAGGTTCTTTTTCAAGAGAGAATTGGCAATATCTTCTACCTCTAGATTCTTATCTGATTCCAGTATGTCTTTAACCTCGGTATGCTTTCTCAAGAAACTAACAAAGTCCTTCCCTCTAAAATATTCCACACGCGTCTCCTGTAAGACAGCCCATCTAGATTCCAGCTCTTTATGGTCTCTCACCTTCTCAGCAAACAATTGAAAGACATCTTTCTTCACGGTTTGTTTCTGGGAATGAGCATAAATTCATGGTAAGCAAATATTACAAGGAAATATAAAGCGGCCCAAATCAGGTCATGCACCATGGAAATGGAGATTAACAAAGTTCTGCCCAACAAACCAAGGGCTAACGTGTACATTTAAATGCATGCTAAAATTGCAAGGTAAGCACCTCTGGAAGATTGCAAAACATACTTCAGTCATACTCAGTTGTGAGATGATTTCAACACCAAAAGTAAAATTAGAATACATGAAACAGTGCTGCTTGTAATGAAGGTCATAAGTTTCTGCTAGCCAATTTAGTATAACTCTAGAATTTGGTCATATTCCAATCTTAGGAGAAAATGCACAATGTAATTCTTCTTCGTTGATATCTTCTACTTTGAGACACCCACAGAGACAGCATTCTCTAAGCTAAAACTAAATTTTAAAAATTGAATAGCTACTTAAACCAAGAACCGAAGACAGCATCTAGAGTTTACTTCTAAAGTCTAAATTCTACAACAGTAGACATTATCGTCCTCGGGATGGGAGCAATTTACAGATCCCTAACAGCAACACCCAATTGCAACACATTTCTACCATTGCCTCAGAACTCTACCATTTTCTATATCCACCCATACCCATTATAGGAAACCTGAACTGAGTATACCACACAAAAGACCCAAAGATCACTGTTTTTCATAAGAATATCCAACTAATAATTAATTGTAGGATATATACAGCATGGAATGTGTCCTATCAACAGAATCTAGGCAATGAGGAGACACAGTAAGCATAACAGCTTCTGATTCATTTTCTGAGCAAAAAGGTGTTAGGTCTCTTTAACAGGCCCAGAAAACTAAGCTCACCAACCCAACAAGCAAATACCTAAGCTATGCCATAAAACCTAGGTACTAACAATTATTAAGGCCTAAAAGCATCAAAACAGCACTGATTTTGCATCTGGGAGCTTGATTCCCATGTTAAATGAAGATCTCAGCCTAATTTCCCAGAAAATTTACTGTAAATGGAAACCCCATGAACAAAATTCGATCTTTTTCTTCAAATTCTAGGTTAAACCACTGATGTAATCCCGAAACCCAACACGAGCATCACCGTAAATTCCATCGAATTAATTATCCGGAAGGCGTCGTGACGCCTAAATGGCCCGAACCCAGATCAAAGCAACACCCAAAAGAGCCTAAAGCGCATCGATTGCAACACAAAAAAACGAAAACGAAAACGAAATTGCTTCATGCAGATACATACAAACACAAATACATCTGTCCATGAAGAGAAAACCCTAGATCGGAGGTAATGTGAAGAAGAGAGGAACAAACCCTAGGAGGAGTGTCGGCGGAGGCGCCGTTTTGGGTGGCCGACGATGATCTTCGAGCCCTCTTCTTCTCTGCTCCGCCTGGCTTCTTCATTTCTCTCTCTCTGGGCTCTCTTCTGTTTCTGCTCACCTCCTTTAATTGTAAACAACTTCTTTTTTCTTGAAATGAAAATGTGAATCAGCAAAATACATAAATAGCCATTAATGCTTTATTTGCTTTTAATGTTTTTAAACACTACATAACTGTCCGTACGATTTTTTTTTTTTTGCATTTGAATGCCAATTGGACCTGCCATTGCCATTTCAGCTAATTAATGGTAATAGTTTTGAATTCTTCATACATAATTTTTGTTTTACATTTAACATAACAAGGTGTTATTGTGATAATGTGATTAGTTTATACTAGTTCATTGGAGTGTGTAATCGAATTAAATTAAAGTTATAACTTTAATGTCTGATCCAACTTGAATTTTTCTTTTAAATTTTGAGTTTTAATGAAGTCTAGAATTTTAAGTTTTAATGTGTGTCGGTGCGCTCTATTAATGTGTGCTCACTCTTCGTCAACGAGTTCAAGGAATTTGGTGTATTGAGTTCTATAAAATTGAAGTAGTCAGATTATAGTCGAAAATAGTACACACGTGTTTAACGAAATCGATGACGACTAGACATCGTGAATGCCAGAGGATGAACGACTTAGCCGATCCTTACACATAATCATTGAACTTGTGATTAGGATTTTCATCCAGAGGAAATTGTGTTGGTGCCATTGTCCCTATTTTTCTTACAATCTTTATTGTATAAATTAAATTATAGGGTTTGAGGTTAGTGTTTGGGCATTATTGTCATAGATCATATAAAATTTTAAATTCTAAAGGACAATTTGTAAGAAAGCTTCAATAAAATTATTACAACCATTTCCCTCATGTTAATCATCATTCTCTATAGAATAACTAAAGGATAAAGTTTCAGTTGATCCTCATCAGTAGTTAAAGGAAACGAACTCATGATTTTGCTCTTGTTTCCTAGTTGTTTCTTGAGTAAGGATACATGAAAAACTTGATGTTTTTTAATTCTCGGGGATTTTCATCTTGTAAGCTATGTTCCCTCTTTTTTCAGTGCCTAGTTATAGCAGTACCTTGCTGCTACCTTCACTATATTCCTCATATTTACTGAATTCTGCCTATAGGTTTGGAGCTTTAAATATACTCAATCACCAACTCTGAATTCCCTTTCTATTCTTTTCTTATCAACAAAATGTTTCATTCTAGCTTGAGCCTTCTTAAGGTTTTCCTCGAGGATTTGAGTCCACTGATACCTCTGTTGCAAGAAATCTTCTACTAAAATCACTATAGCTGATCCCAGACAACCCACCCATACAATAGAGAAGGAAATACATATGAAGTTTCAAAGAGAATAGCCTTAAGAGAAGTGTGGAAGCTGGTACTGTACCAGTATTCAGCATAAGTGAGTCATTTTTGCCATTCTTGGGAGCTTGATAAGTCATATCTCTCAAGTAATTTTTCAAACATTGATTTACCCTTTCAGTTTGCCCGTCTGTTTGGGGATGTTAAGAAGTGGCATATTTCAGTTCAACCTTCCAGCCTGAGGAACTCATGCGCTACTTGTAAGGTTGTGTAAGGATGCTGCAGAGGAATAAAATGGCTGTTGTTGTACCCCTAAGAGCTTGACACTCCTTTGATAAAATCCATTAAAATTCCTTCCAAGGATGAGATGGAATTAGTAAAAGGCCTGGATAATGAAGGTTCTCATCTGGAAAGTGTCAAACTCCTACACAAATTTTATAAATGCTTTGGTTCATTCATGTCCAGAAGAAATAGTTATTGATCCTTCTTGTGGTTGCATTAGTCCCAGAATGCCCTCCAACCTGAACTGCGCATGAAGTCCATAATTTTCTACTTGATTCCATTGTATACACCCAAATAGATTTTGTTGTTGTACATAATCATTTCTTTCCTCATTGAGTGTTGGTGTAAGGCGACATGAGTTAGTGATAATTGTAGTAATAAATCTTCAGCTACACTATCTCCTGCGTGGCTGTTTGTGACCTCTTTGACCCATTCAGGGAATATCATAGTAATTTCTTTGCATTCCACTTCTAGGTAATCTAGATAAGGCATTTGCAACCAGGTTCTCTTTCCCCTTTTTGTATTTGATAAGGTATGCCAATCTCATTAGTTTGGATACCCATTTCTACTGAAATGAGGTAGTAAGTATCTACTCTATGAGGAATTTTAGTGCATGTTGATCAGTATTGATGATAAATTGTTGGTGCTGTAGATAAGCCCTCCAACTCTTAACACTAGCTACCATTGCCATGAGCTCTTTTTTATATGACGACAACCCTTGATTTTTTGGTCCCAATGCTTTACTGAAATAAGCCACTGGTCTTCCTTCCTGCATAAGAACACCCCCAATCCCTTGATCACTTGCATCAGTTTCCACCACAAAAGGTTTCTGAAAATTTGGCAATCTCAACATTTGGAGTCTTAATCATAGTCTGTTTCAATTCCTCTAAACTGTGGAATTGTGCATTTTCCCAACCTTAACTGATTTAACCAGAATCGAGCTCTTCCTGTGAAATGAACTGAAGCAAATATAGTTTTATCCTCCTCTAGTATATCGTAGTAACAAAAATATCAAACACAATTATGGATCCAACCCCTCACATCATTACCATCAAATACAGGGAAGGGAATCAAAGTTTTCTTGATATGAGAAAATAGTTAGACCATCTTTCCTCTGTTGCTGTTGTGGAAATTGTGGCTCCTATTCCTGATTAACCAAAAATAGTTGGAGGCATTTGGGAGTTCCCTGTGGCATTTTTTGAGCTGTGTCTGGATTCTGGTTTTGAATTTATGGCCTCTGTGAAGATGCGTCTAGGTTCCGAATGTAGATTATGGGGGAGATTTCAAAGAATGGCCACCCACTATATTACTTATTGTTGACCCAATATCTTGAGGAGATGTACGTAGAGCTCCCTTGCTTCTATCATTAATATGCCTCCCTTGAACTTGTTAAAGAAGTTGGACGTTAGGATATGTACCAACC
This sequence comes from Geranium brycei, assembly GCA_036897365.1. Classification (NCBI taxonomy): domain Eukaryota; kingdom Viridiplantae; phylum Streptophyta; class Magnoliopsida; order Geraniales; family Geraniaceae; genus Geranium; species Geranium brycei. Next base: position 534 of record JAYMTP010006297.1, on the reverse strand, counting down.
ACCGACGATTATAACCTAACAACTCTTGCCTCCGATGTGCCCTTGGATTTTCTGAAGTTCGCCACCAAGACTCTCCAGACTCAGTGTGAGGTTTATGATTGGTTCATCACCCCGCTTCCAGTTGCTCTAGTCGTCATATGATATCTGGAAAGTTACTCTTAATACAATTGTTAACAAAGCTTTGATAAAATTATCATAATCACATAATTACTCCATAAAGAGCTATAAAAACAAGGGAAGAGATACAGTGAAAACCATGTCTTAGAGAAGAAAATAAGAATCTCTTACATCCATAGGATGGATATGATCAATGGTTGCTATAATTCAACCAAATTATAATGAAATTAAATTAATTAATTACACAAAGGGTACAATTGACAAATCAAAAGTTTCAAATTTCAAATCCTAGAGAAACATTAAAGGTTGATCCAAGTCGATTTCTCTTCCTTTACGCTCTTATTTCACAAACTTTATGCGCGCCTCGTGTCTCTTCCTCTGCGCCTCGTGTCTCACCCTCAATATGTATATTTTTAA
>JAYMTP010006296.1:0-12264 GCA_036897365.1 Geranium brycei | reverse complement strand
CCCCGATACGGACCTGCAGGAGGTCTTGTTTCACCACCGATGATGATGACCTGCCCGACCCCGATCTTCTTCCCATCCTCTTCTAAACCCGATAATACACAACACAACAAAATCATCAAAATGAATGGGGAAAATTGCGGCAAAACCCTAACAAGCAAAACCCACCTCGCAAATACAGCTAATCAATCTAGATTCGAGTACCAAACCAAATTTAAGACTGGAAACAAACAATTGCAGCAACATAGTATCCGAAACATTCCTTGCTACTGTTAAAATTGAACCATAAACCACGAATCCAGAAACAATCAATACCTGAATCAAATGCTCAACGGTGTGATTCGAAATCCAAATCAATCGTTCGGAGAATTTATCGCAATCTCGCCGATGGAGCTCGGCGGCGGGAAGTGGAGCTGAAACGGAAAATTGCGGTTCCGATATTGAGAACCAGTGAGTTATTTAGGTTTCATGTATTTTATATTTTTCAAAATTAAATATTCACATGTACTGTTTATATTTCGCCTTAAAATTGAGGTTAATTACAAAAACAACACAATACGGACCGTTGACCGTATAGAGGCGGGGGCACCAGGGCACGTGCTCCCCATGGATGGCAAAAAAAACATGAATCCCACGAGTACTCAATTAACCCGTCCCGCTTAGAACGGGTAAAATCCAAAAAAATCGAGTACGAGTTTTTTCTCGGGATTTTTTTTCAGGTACGGGTTAACCTATACCCGTCCCGTTTCCAACCCGTACTCATAGGTCTTGAGCGGGGCGAGTACCCGCTCACTTTGAGTGGGTTTTCCTTAGGTTGGGTACCCGTTCAAATCCTACGGGTTTGGTCAAACTCGACCTGTTGTCATCCTTACTCACCGAATCATGTATTCATGTGCCATGTATTAAGGGATTGTTCATGGTTCGGTTTTAAACCAAACTGATTCAAATTTGAATCAAAATGATTGGTTCGGTTTTAAGAAAATACAAACCAAAACCGAATTGAATTGAATTTAAATTTAATTTTAAATCGGACCGATTCTGGTCCGATTTTCTATGAACCGAGTTAATGAAATTCTCACTGTTTCGGCCGTTTTGACTTGTTATTAGGCTTACTGATTTTTTATTCGACTTTCTTTGAATCAATTTTCATGAAATTTTGATTTTTGGGCTGGTCTTGACTTATTATTCGAATTATTTTCTGTTGACCCAATAATTTTAAGTCCAATTAATAAATAAATAAATATCAATGACCTAAAACAAGTCGCATGTTCAAATCGATCGATTTTCAATTTAGTTGATTTTCTTATCAATTCTAATTTTATAATCAAAGCTGAATCGGTAGAGTGTCAGTACGGTTCAATTCAAAATTAAAATAATTTGGTTCTTTTCAGGTAGGTTACTTTTGGCAGCACTGTCTAATTGTCTATGGCCCTTAAAACTGAGATTAATTACAAAACGGCCCAATATGGACCGTTGACCGTATCGAGGCGGGTGCACCCAAGCTCCGTGCACCAGTTCACATGCTCACCGAATCATGCGCCACGTATAATCCTCTCGCGCCAAGCCTCAGAATCAACGGTCCCGATCCACGCGGTCCAGATCTGATCAGCGTCACCGAGCGCGGGCTCCGGAGTAGCTGCGCAGCACAGTTACAAGCAGAGAGCTCTCGATCAGAGAGAGAGAGAGAGAGAGAGAGAGAGAGAGACGATGGATGTGGAGAGATCGTCGCTGTGCAATTGCTTCGTCAATTTCTTGCTGGAAGAGAACTACCTGTTGACGGCGTTCGAGCTGCTCCACGAGCTCCTCGACGATGGCCGCGACGCTCAGGCCATTCGCCTCAAGAGCTTCTTCTCCGATCCCTCTCAGTTCCCGCCGGATCAGATCTCCCGCTACGTTTCTCTGCGAGGTCGGTCTTCCGATTCCCGTATTGTCTTGTGCTTGCATTTCTGGTTCTGCTTGAGTTTTTGTTGTGAGTTGGTTCTGTTTGGTTGCTAGGAAATTGAGTAGGAATTTTACGTGTTTGGAATTGAATCATGGATTTATAATAGATTGGCGGATTGACAAATTTTTTTGCTCAGCGAAGAAAATGGATTTATTAAAAAAAGGAAGGAGAGCCTGCTCAGGCTTCCAAGGAAGAAACCAGAGCAGGGGATTACAAATGTGTAAACAGAAATTGAGAATGAAAAGAGAACTGAGGTGCTGCAAGCAGATAACAGCAAGGGAGAGATGATTGTTCTTCAAGCTAATTGACAAATTGCTTTCTGAATTGTTGATAGAAGCAACTGACAAGAGTTTCATGCTGTTAAAGTTGAAAAAAAACATTTGAATCCCACCATCATTTGTGAGTAATTGAAGCATGTGATCTATCTGAGAGTTCATAATTTGAGTGTTGGAGTGTCTCTTAATCTGTCATTGATTGAGTATTGTTCGTTGGTTGTGATGATGGTTTTGTTTGAATTGTGCTGTGAATTGAGTAATTGTGCTTGCATTTCTGGTTCTTCTTGAATTTTGCTGTGAATTGGTTCTGTAATTTCTGTTTGATTGCTAGGAAAATGAGTGGGAATTTTACATGTTTGGAATTGGATCATGGAATAATTGTTTTGCTTCTGCACTAATAGATAGGTGGATTGACGAATTGCTCACTGAATTATTAATAGAAGCAAAGCAACTGACAAGACTTTCATGCTGATAAAGTTGAAAAAAAAGCATTGAATACCACCGCCATTTGTGAGTAATTGAAGTGTGTTATCTATCTGAGTTCATAATTGAAGTGTTGGAGTGTGACTTAATCTGTCATTTATTGAGTATTGCTTGTTGGTTGCGAGACTGGTTTTGTTCGAGGGCCATTTTCTGTTTTAAATTGAGTTTTGGGATATTGGTTATGGAGTACCACCTAATAGCTTGGAAATATCCTAGTGAACTCGTTCATCACCACTATTGTAAATGCAGTTCACACAAAGTAGGAGTGTGGAGCCACGAACGCATCATGAGAAGTGAGTATTAGAGGATAATCTCAAGTTGGTTTGGTTATGTAAAAGTTTCCTTTGGCAACTTGAAGGTTAGGATGACAATATTCGAACAAAGTCTTACTGCAAAGTTTGGTTACCAAAGATTTACAGATGAATTTTTGGAATTCCTATTCAGAAGTAACCAATATCATAGTGAATGGAATTTTTTGTATTTTCTATGACTTGATAATATATTGCATGACAGTGCTCTCTAGTGTCTATACTGATTGATAGAAGATAATGATGCAAATATAATTGCTATTGCATGTTCATTTGATGTTAATTGATTTGGTCCAAGCCTGATTTAATACATAATTGGATGTTTTTAATCATCTCTTTTATTCATGGTAACAGTTCCAGACCCACAGCGCTTGCTGGAAGAAAGAGAAGCAGCCGAAGAAAAACTAGCGATAAGTGAGTATGAGCTTCGTTTAGCCCAAGAGGACATCTTGAAGCTGAAGTCTGAATTGGAGGCAAAAACCAAAACCGTTCTGTCTCTATCTACTGGTATTCAAGCATCATATCCTTCTTTATAAAAATCTCATATTCCTGTCACTTTTTTGAATCTATATATTTTTACCATATTCAGAGTCAAATGGAAATGTTTCTGTAAGTCCCGGGCCAGAAGTTGAACGGAGACAGAGGGGCTCTGCATGCTCTGAATTGGGTGCTCTCAAGGATAATGAACGTCGGGATCTTAATTGCGCTATAAAGGAATATTTGCTTATTGCAGGATACCGACTTACTGCAATGACATTTTATGAAGAGGTATGTCTCAGTTTATGCCCCCAACCTACTATGTTTGCAACTTATGATAAATTAATTCACAAGGATTTAAATTCAATTATCATTTTGTTGATCAGGCAGCAATTTGGGGTGAGTTAGTATTTTTCAGAAGAATTAGTGATACATTATTTTCAGTTACATGTTAGGATAGAAAATGATGGTGAGACAGTTAGAAATACTGAAAGATTTTACTTCTAGTGAGGGCCAAATATTGAAAGATGCCATGTAACCAATCCCATCGCTAGATTTGGCTAAATTGACTTCCCTACGGGATGAGGTGCTGCTATGTGTTCCATAATATTTGAACTCATATTTTAATGTTGTCTAACTTGAGGCATTCTCGATATGCAATCGCCATTTTGGTCATTTTTATTTTTGATGATGATTAATTTTTGCTGGAATAACTAAAGAAGATTGGAGAAGCTGTAGAAAAGATTTTGCCAGACAATATAAAATGCTCGCTTATATATTGCAGAAAAGGGCCAAAAGTGATTCGTCAAGTGATAGTATAATGGCATGCTTGTATCTGCAACCTCTAAATCAAGTTTATATGATCAAACTTTTCCCGTGCGCCTAGTTTTAGAATACGATTGTAATTTGTAACTTTTATCTTGTCAACCTTTTCACCTCAGATCACCGATCAGAACTTGGATGTTTGGCAGGCATCACCCGCTTGCGTACCAGATGCCTTGCGTCATTATTACTATCAGTATCTCTCATCCACAACTGAGGCTGCTGAGGTACTTCCTTTAGCATGTGTTGGCTTTGTTAGTTGCTATTTCTGTACTTTAAAAAGAGTTCTTATCAATATTTATGATTATAGATTTATATTCTAAATATTTTTTGAGGTTAATATTTCTTAGCACTGCTAAAGTTGGTACAAGCGTCACTGCAGGGGCTGCTCTGTTGTTTTTTCCTATTTGTTCAGTATTCTGTGTTTGTCTGCCTCACCAAAATAATGCTGCATATTGTGGGTTTCTCATCTGAATAAACATATGACCGAAATTCAGATTGTGCAAATGATGCTGGCTGTGTCTCTGAAGATTTTTTAGTTTTAAAGCAATAATTCAAATATAGTCTTCACACTTTAGAGTTTTGTTGTCTGCATTTCAACATTTTATCATAGAGGTTGATGTTTGATAATGTTTATGGTTCTGCTGAAGTGCACCTAGGGTATAAACCTTCTTAATCTTACCCCACAGGAAAAAATGGCTATGCTACGTGAAACAGAGTCATTACGAAAAGAAACTGAGAGACTAAATCATGACAAAGAGAGCCTGCAGAAAACTAAAGATGTAGCTGATAGTCAAATACATGCATTAACAAAGTCTTTGGAAGCTCTCCAAAAGGATCTTAAAGACAAGGAAAACCAGGTAATTCTGTTTTCCTGTGCTGCACCTTAGGAGCGTGCTTGCATGTTAGAAAAAGTATAAATACTGATATAATTCTTTTCAGGTGCAATCTTTGAAACAATCGTGGGAGCATCAGAGAATGGAGCTCAATGAATGTAGAGCAGAAATCACTGCACTGAAAATGCATATTGAAGGATCTTCTGCAGGGCGAAGTATCGTAGTTGGTAATGTTGATCAGGTCCAGCCACAGTCATCAGAGAAGTACAAGGAAGAAATAAAATTGTTGCAGATGGAAATAGAAGAATTGAAGGCAAAGAACAAAATTTCTCCTGATTCTGTAGCTTCCGTCAATTCTGAGAGGGAAACGGAAGAAAAGGTTGTTGAGATACCTGAGGATAAAGGTGTAATCTCTCATCCGGTGGATCCTACATTGGGAGTTGTAGACAGTGATTATGCATCATCACGCGATGTTCAAAGCTTTGATGATAACACAGATAAACCTGAAGAGCTTTCACAAGATTTGCTTACAGGTTCTGCAAATACTATTACTAGTTCTGAAAATGGTGAAAGTGCCTCTACACAAAAGAGCGAAACACCATTTGAAGACAGTGAACTTCTAAAATCGTCCAATCTAAGTGGCGAGGCTGCTTCTGGAAACACGGCAAGTTTATGGAGCTCCTCAGAAATTCTATAGAAACTCTTCTTTCTCCTTTCTCTGATTTTTCTTTTGGTGAAACATTATCATAAAGTATAACTGTGCTTTGACAGGGATTGAGAACGATTCAGATTCTTGCTGATGCATTGCCCAAGATCGTACCTTATGTTTTGATCAATCACCGGGAGGTTTGGTTTTTGGCTCCTGATTTTCATTATTTTTTGCATTTAAATCTAACTTATTTAATGCCCATTTAATCATATGCAATTTATGACTGTATTTTATATGTCTACAGGAACTACTTCCCCTCATTATGTGTGCGATCGAACGACACCCAGATAGTAGCACACGAGACTCCTTGACCCACACATTATTTAATTTAATTAAACGTCCAGACGAGCAGCAGAGGCAAATTATAATGGATGTAGGTTACTGTTTGAAAATCTACATTTATTTTGCGAAGAATGTTTGTAGGTGATGGTGAATGTAAATTTTTTTCTTATTTCATTTCAGGCATGTGTTACCCTCTCTAAGAATGTAGGAGAAATGAGAACAGAAACAGAATTGCTTCCCCAGTGTTGGGAACAAGTAAGTATCTCCCATTTGACTCGTTGTCTGTCTCCTCCTTCTTAAGAACAGTTTTTCACTCGATTTCATCGTTTGCAGATCAGTCACATGTATGAGGAGCGTAGGCTGCTTGTTGCCCAATCATGTGGAGAGCTTGCAGAATTTGTTCGGCCTGAGATCCGTGATTCTCTTATTTTGTCTATTGTGCAGCAACTCCTAGAAGATCCTGCAACTGTTGTCCGAGAGGCGGCTGCTCATAATCTGGCTTTGTTGCTTCCACTCTTTCCAAGCACAGACAAATATTTCAAGGTCAGCCTCACTAAATATGATTTGAGGCAAACACGGAGAAGAATTGACTTGTCAGGATTGGTACAATGTAAGCTGTAGGAAAGGTTGATGGCCCATGGTATAGGGAAGGGAGCCTTTTCCCCTTACCGAATATAGTATAACCCAAAATAAAGAGAACCTAAAGAACGTACATTTCCAATACCTCATTCTGTGTTTTGATAGGTTGAGGATTTGATGTTCCAACTGGTGTGTGATCCTTCTGGATCAGTGGTGGAAACTGCACTTGGAGAACTAGTTCCTGCAGTGATCAATTGGGGGAAGAAATTAGACCATATCCTCAGAGTTTTGCTATCCCATATTGTAAGCTCAGTACAGGTATGCTTAAGAAACTTCTTGCTATAACTAATGACTATTCTAAGCTTTGTTTATAATGTTTTTGTAATCTAATTCTTCTTTGATGTTTCAGCGTTGTCCCCCTCTTTCAGGGGTTGAAGGATCTGTTGAGTCTCAACTGCATGTTTTAGGTGAACGTGAGCGGTGGAATGTTGATGTTTTGTTGAGGATGCTAACAGGATTGCTTCCGTTTGTGCACCAGAAAGCAGTTGAGACATGCCCGTTTCCTTCTATACCAGAATCACCAGAAACAATATTTTCAAGCTCCGTGCTTGAACAATATGCGGGGTATATTTTCAAGCTGTCTTTATATGATTTTGTTGTAAATTCCCAGGCCAAAGATTTTATCCAAATGTAATATCAATGCAACATACATGATCTATTACTTTTATATTCGACTAACTGGGTCTTAAAACCCACCAGGGGACGTGTGGAATGGCCTGGATTTGAATGGATGCATGTTGACTGCTTCCCTTGTTTGATACACCTAAGTTGCCTTTTACCTCAGAAAGAAGATCGTCTACGAAATCGAATCACCAAGGTAGTTCAGAGTGCCTTCGGTTTTCTTGCATGTATCATATAACCAAGTGTTCTTATTACTTCTAGTAGTAGCTAATCTTGGTCCCTATCATGCAGTTTCTGCTGGCTGTATCTGAAAAATATGGGAATTTTTATCTCACACACATTATGCTGCCTTTATTCTTGGTAGCAGTTGGGGAAAATGCAGATTTGACATTTTTCCCCTCAAGCATGCATTCTGCAGTCAAAGGTAATAAGTTGTATAATTTTCTTTGATTCTTTTCTTCAGTTTTATTATTCATAATCATTCCTTCATTACAGGTCTGAAACCAAGAACTGCTGTTGCTGAAAAACTTTGCAGCATGTGTGTTCTACCACTTCTCTTGGCGGGTGTTTTAGGAACTCCCGGCAAGCAAGAGACATTGGCAGAGTACTTAAGAAACTTGTTAGTTCAAAACGCGACTAAAGAGAATCCCTTATCAAGGCGAAATGCTGACATTGTTGATGCCGTCCGATTTCTTTGGTTTGTGCTTCTTATCACAATTAACTTGCAGTTCTGTTTAAACGTAACTCGCTTTCAACTCGGATGCTCTTACCATGGTGCAGCACGTTTCAAGATCATCATGCTATGATGTTTAATATATTATGGGAAATGGTTGTCAGCTCCAACATAAATATGAAAATCAATGCTGCGACTTTGCTGAAAGTCACTGTAAGATTAAACATTCTTCTGGAATCATGATTTATTTTATATTAACTAGCCTAATGTTCAACTTTTTTCTTTCTTTATTAAACAGGTGCCTTACATTGATGCTAAAATTGCTTCAACTAATGTTTTACCTGCCCTCGTCACCCTTGGTTCGGACCAAAACCTGAATGTAAAGTATGCAAGTATAGAGGCATTTGGAGCTGTGGCGCAACATTTTAAAAACGACATGGTTGGTTTTTTTTGCTTTTTATTGCAATTTTCGAGGATCGTTCATATATGTGATCTATGATCTTTGTCATCTGACAGATTGTCGATAAGATACGTGTTCAAATGGACGCTTTCCTTGAAGATGGATCACATGAAGCTACTATTGCTGTTGTCCGTGCACTTGTGGTAGCTGTACCACATACGACGGATAGGCTGAGAGATTATATCCTAAATTTCTTTATTCAGAATGTTAAGGATATTGAAAGGATTTAATATCTACGCCATTCTGCTTTTCCTTGACTTGTTATACATCTATTGTCCAAGATTTTCCAACTTTCAGCTATGCCAAATCCCCCAACCGAGATCATCCGCCGCCGGGAGAGAGCCAATGCATTCTGCGAAGCCATTCGAGCCCTCGATGCTACAGGTCTATTTTTTAAAATGAACATTCTTTTCTTTCTATTTTTCTCCTCTATTCTTTCCCATTTCACATTTATTTATGCCCTACTGATGCAACTCTTGGCTAATGGTTGGTTTGCATCATATATGTTTTCTGTTTCGTTGGGGTGTTAGGGTAATATATAGGGTCAAATGGTCGTCAATTAACTTGACTAATTTTAGACCGGTCCCCTGATAAAACTACAATGTTTTAGTGTGTTAAAAATCTCCGACTAGTCCGATTAGTCCCCTATTAATACCCGGTTAGTCTAAATAATCTGATTAATTCCCAATTAGTCTCCGATTAATTCCTGATTAGTGTCCAATTAATCCCTAGAGGCCCTATCCGCCCAACAAACGCCTAGCATTTTTTATAACGCTGGTATAATCCAGAAAGAATACATTTGCTTAGTTCTACATTTCTCATATCATTGACGGTGAGTGTCTTGCATAGCTTAATTGTTAGTTGATAACAATTTTTAGGGGTCAAGTTTGTGTGCACTTAACGTTTACTGAAAGTCAGGGAGATATTGCAGTTTATGTATGTCTCTAAGCTCCAGAAACTCAGTGTGTGGTATTCACAATCACATTGAATACATTTTCAATTTGATATGTAATGCTCATTTCAGTCACATGTTTTAGAAATCTCCAGACTACTTTTATTAGTCCCCTATTAATCCCCGGTTATAGTTTGAATAATCCAATTAATTCTCAATTAGTCTCCAATTAATCTCCAAAGGCCCTATCCGCTTGACTAGCACCTATTGTTGTTTATAACGCTGGTATATTCCAGAAAGAATACGTTCGCTTAGTTCTACATTTATTATATCATTGACAGTTAATTGTTAGTTGATAACAATTTTTAGGGATCAAATTTGTGTACACTTAAAGTTCACCGAAAGTGAGGGAGATATTGCAGTTTATGTATGTCTTTAAGCTCCAGAAACTCAGTGTGTAATAGTATTCACAATCAAATTGGATAATTTTCCATAAATTTTCAATTTGATATGTAATGCTTGTTCCATCTCTGCTCGTCTCAGACCTTCCTGCAAATAGCGTCCGAGACTTTCTCCTACCAGCGATACAGAACCTCTTCAAAGACCTGGACTCGGTGGATCCCGCGCACAAAGAGGCCCTCGAGATCATCCTCAAGGAACGATCGGGCGGGACCTTTGATGCCCTCAGTAAGGTGATGGGAGCTCACCTGGGACTCGCGACGTCAGTCACCAGTTTCTTCGGCGAAGGCGGGCTGTTGGGCAAGAAAGAGGGTGTAGACCCGATGACGGTGTCGACGACGAGCCCAGTCGAGTCCCCAAGGATTGGCGGGCACTCTCCCTCGCCCGTGGTGGAGGACACCAGGTTCAGACGCATCATGAGGGGGGGCTTCTCGGACATGCTCCGGGGCGCCAAACCTAAGACCGACGAAACTGCTCCGGGGCATCCACCTTAAAATGGTATTGTTCTTGTTTCTTGCATGAAGTTTTGATGAACTTGGATGTATTTTGGGTTGTGAGTTTTTTTAGGTCTCGCCGAGTGTGAATTTGTTGGTTGCTATTTGGGTTTTAAATTAGTTTGTTATGCTTGAAGAGTGTAGAGAAGGTAAAAATCCTGAACCCTAGCGGGGCAGGGTTCGAGATCACTAAATCCTTTTGAACATGTCTGTTGTCACTCTTATAAGAGTCAAAATATCTTGATTCTGACATATCTCAATCCGACAATGTAAGTTTGTAATATATGTGAATCATAAATTTCATTTGGAATAGTTTTTTGTCATACCTAGAAGAGTTGTTGGTACAGGTTTAATCAATCCGAGTCGAGTCAGCAAGTGCCTAAAAGACTCATGAAAAGTATTAGAGGATCAACTCAATTAAAAACTTAAATTTATAGTTGAATGATCAGTTATATATTCTAACATGCGCTCTCACAAATAAGCATGTTTTCAAGGTTTTGGATGTAGACATTTATTTTTTCGAGAATAAGAGAATTGTGACATGTGAATGTACCACTAAAGAGAATATGAGTTTTTTAGAAGAGGAAATTGAAGAGCTCGTTAGAAATTAGGTTTATTTTTTTGAAGAAAAGATTGAGACAAGCACGATAAAGAGAGTTAGGGTTATAACTTGGCCCAATTACAAGTAAAGCTTTTTAAAACATATACACGAAAATCGACTGGAAGTAAATTTTTGCATATCCTAACATTTACATTTGAATCCACAAGATATTGTGTATGATATCATATCAAATGACAATTAAAATTTTAAGAAGTGTCATTTTTTTTGATAGCCCTAATCTAACCCCATCCCACAACTCACCTACACTACCTCACTAGACCTACACATATCAGCTAACCACCCCTAAATCTACCCTCACCCAAATATTACCCCACGAGACTTGGCGTGGCTTCAAACCCTGGCCGAGGCCAGGGAAGGAAGCAGCCTGACCATCTATGCCAGGGCCAATCTCGAGAAGTGCCAATTATAATTATATATTTTCTTTAACAATCCAATGTGAAGGCTACATTTTGATAGGCTTGGACCGCATGTCATAAGATGAGCTTGAGCTCTTTATCACATTGTTGCGTCACACATTGAAATGAGTGCAAAATTTTCATTCAGATCATAAGACTATTATTTGGACATTTAATAATAATAATTATAACATATGGCATAAATGTGGTATGGTGCAAAGAAACTAAACATCTCATGCATGATGGGTTTAAATATTTAATAAATTCGTGTGACAGTTGGTAGTTGGGACAGTTGAAGAAGGTTGGTGGCATAAATGTTCACTAGAACACTGCACATTTAATCATGTGATCATTTAATTATTTTGATGGTGGCATGAACTCGTGCAAGAGGATTTTCATGGTTAATGCTTGGATTTGTATTGTGTAGTGTGTCTACTTAAACCCGTCCAAATTTAAATCTTCAATTTCATGAGATAAAAGGCATGATCTATAAATCACAAGAGTCTCCGCAATGTTTTAAAATTTTCAGCTCGTCTAATTCACTATTGACTAGACCCGATCAATCTTCAGTGATTTATATGTTAATTTTGATTAATTTTCTGATAATCTTCTTCTGTCCCTCTCTGACCAACTAACGTTTTAACTATTCCTCTAAAGCGGGTAATAGTAGCTTGAGTATCTGGGTCAAAGCCCTCTCGTTCTTATTCTTCTCGAATTCATCCAAAATTTCCGCCTTCTTTAAAATATCATAAACAGTTCCTATGGGTTGAGCGCCTTGTTCAAAAAAATCCAGAATAGCAGGACCATTTAAATAGGGTTGATTGTTTATGGGATCATAAAAACCCACTGTTTGAGGATCCCTTCCCTCTCTTCGGGCG
>JAYMTP010006295.1:0-12267 GCA_036897365.1 Geranium brycei | reverse complement strand
GTGCAGTGTTCATCTTTTTGTAAAATAAAAAATACACCCCCCCCCCCCCCCCCCCCTCTCGTTGCACTCCTCTCCCAACAGGTTTCACTTTCCCTTTTAGGGTATAGTATGAAACCCGAGACCCTCGTTAGTCGTTTCACCTCTCTCTTGTGAGTGTTCACTTTTCTTTTTATTCCTTTTTAGGGTATAGTATGGAACTCAACCTCCACCATTCTCCAACAGTATTCACCTTCTCTTTTAGGGTATAGTATGGAACTCGAGACCCTCGTTACACATCTCACCGATAAGGTCCACTTTCCCTTTTAGGGTATAGTATGGAACTCAGGACCTTCGTTACAGTTGGGAACACATAAAACTCCGATCCCCAACAGGGTTCACCCGTAGGGTATAGTATGAAACCTGAGACTCTCGTTACAGTCAGGAACGCGTAAAACTCGAGCTTCCTTGCTACAGTCGATTTAACTTCTTGTTTAGCATAAATGTTGTGAAATGATGAAACTTGTTTCATACAATAAATTTTTGAAAAAAATATGTAGAGAACTTCAAAATTATTTCAAAACAAAAGGTTTGATAGAATGTTACTGAAAAGATGTAACTTGCTTCATAATCTAAAACTTTGAAAGCATATGTTAGGAAAACTTAAAAAGTGTTTCAAAACACAAATGTTGATAGAATGTTGCTGAAAAAATGTAACTTTTTTCAAAAACTTATATTTTGAAAAAATATATGAATAACTTGAAATTTGTTTCAGAAACTAAATGGAGGACAATAGAATATATCTTGACAATACAAACAGGTCGATTAAGGGTGTTAAGTTTGAAAAAACTTGAAATATATTTCATAAAAAAGTTTCAGAACGAAACAAGCTATCGATTTGTCAAGCTATTATTTGTGCAATTATAGATATGACGATTATCGAATTGTTCAGTGTTATTTGAATTAGTATATCGAATCATATCAGAAATGATCGCGTAATCACATGTTGAGAAGAAATCGCCGTATTAAAATTATTCTCCAATCTCTTATTGTCGTCGGAAGTCATGGTTGTTGCCGGAATAAATTAAAGTTCTGATGATCGCTCGATCGTCACCGGAGAAATTGTCGAAGCATAATTACATAATTGCGAAGAAATCGGAGAGTCAAAAAAAGATTGAGCGCACAATTCATGTTCAAATGTTGTTTATGATGACACAATTACTAGTTTACCTTTTATGAGGTTTATTGAATTATTTTTGAACTGAAATTAGTGATTAATGACAATCATGGATGAATATAAAATAATATCTAACGATCATTAATGGTTTCTAACTTTGTATTTGAAGCATGCTTTGCACCAATAATTAGTTGATTCTCATATAACTATTTTTAAAAATAAATTTCAGTGCAGATAACTTAGGATTATAATTTCCTCACTCAACCCTTTTCTGTTCGGTTCCATTAAGTCTTTTTAACTCTTCCTCCTTCCCTTCTGCATCTTTCACCCCTCATTTCTCTGACCTCCACATTGTCTTTTGCCTTCTCTGCCTATTTCAATCTCCTTCAATTTGCTATCATTCAAATCAACTCCAACCAAACCAAACCCAAAAAGCCCTGATTCACCAAAACCAAGACAGGGTAAAGATAAAAAAGAGGAGAGGGTGAGAGATAAAAAGAGGGGGAGAAGAGAGAGTTAAAAGGTATAATTTAAAATTTTAAAATACATTTGCGAGTATTTTAGTCTTTTCAACAAAATTAAAAATGAATAAAAGTCAATTTTTAACGAAAATTAACTAACCTAATGAAAAAGAGTTTAAAAAGAGTTTGCACTAGAATATATGGGCTAAGAAAAAAAATTAAAGGTAAGCATGCTAAGGTTATCCCCTTATTTTATTATTTAGTAAGACCAAAACTGGGAATAAAAAAACAGAGACGTAGAGAGATAGAGCGTGTAAAAGGAGGAGCCATAACTGAATAAGAAGAAGAAAAAAGTCACCAAATATATGAATACTCTACGCATTCGCATTCATATCATGGTAGCTCCATCTTCTCAACTACTCTTCACATTTATATCGCTCCTCTCTCTCTCTCCCTCTCCAACATCGCTCCTCTGATCTGTTATTGAGCTGTGCAGCTCCACTGGTTCCGGATTGATTGGACCTTTCTTCTGATCGCTTTTCCTGAGAAATGGAGCTCAAAGACAGTGCGTTGGACCGGAGCGATAGCCTCGAGAGCAATGAGGTCGAGCGGAGCAAAGTGGGTATCATGAGAGCTCTCGTCGTCAGAGAAGATCCTTCAGCCAAGGTTGTGACCCTTTTTCCCTTTTCAATCATTTACTGAGGATTTTGCATTTCAGGTGCTTAATTTGTTGCTTTTGATGTGTCTGGTTACACTTTTGGAGCTGGATTGGTTTTGGTTTTGTTGGGTATTGGTTTTTTGTGTGCCTTTTTATGTAAAATGAATCAGTTTCCAAGTTTCTTGGAATCTGGGTTTATATGAGAATTGGGTTTTGATGCTTAAAGTTTGCTTGATCAGGATCTAAAAGTATTTTTCACTTTGGAGCTTCATGGGGGTTCTTATGATTACAATTCATTTGTTTACTGTTTCTGTTTGTTTCTGGTTTTAGGGATTTTTGTGTTTATTTTGCTTGTGCAAGTTAAGCAACACTTGGTCCAATCCCTCCTGTTGCATTGAGGCATATATGCTAATACTCTAAATCAGTGTGAAATTCATGGCCACTTTATTGTTTTATGAATGCTGTGATAAATGGGGCATTGGGTTTCTATTTTCGTGGATCCTTGTTTTTTTTTCTCCAAATGAATAATAAGTTTCTCTTTTACAACAAGAATGATTCATTTGATATGGATGCCTAAAGGGGAAGTTGTTAGATGTTTTAATGTCAGTTCATGTGAGGTGGATGAATCAGTTGCATTTCTATATCTTTTGGTTAACTTGCAATAAGTTTGCTCTTCAATGCTCGAGCCTGTCATTTTCCTTAAGAGCTTTATCCAATTTTGCTTACTATTTTTATATTTGAGCATCTGTCATAATTTTTTCAGGATGTGGATGATTTGATGATACGTAGATTTCTACGGGCTCGTGATCAAGATATTGAAAAGGCCTCAAGCCTATTCTTAAAGTACCTGAGCTGGAGGCGAGAATTTGTACCCAACGGATCCTTCTCTGCATCAGATATTCCAAATGAGCTAGCCCAAAACAAGTTGTTTATACAAGGCCATGATAAGAAGGGACGCCCGGTTGTAGTTGTCTATGGCAAGAGGCACAAACACACAAAAGGAAGCTTAGAGGAATTCAAGCGTAAGTTTATGACTTCGGAATTCTATTAGTGAGTTTCAATAGATTATGACTTGTGCTCTATTACTAGCTATAATCAAAATCATAATGATCATTGAATTTTCTTAATGCTATTAATGAGTTTCAATAGATTATGACTTGTTTTCTACTCTTAGCTATAATCAAATTCATAATGATCACTGAATTTTCTTTACACATTTTCTCATAGGATGAAATTTTGGAGTCCTATGTTTGATACACACAAGATGTGTTTTGGCTAATTTGTTTGCTTTTTATCTCTTTCAGGATTTGTTGTTTACACACTTGACAAAATATGTGCCAGGTAATATTTGGATCTTACAATTTTGCCATTCTCATGAAGAATGATAAATATAAATGAACAAGTATTCACAATTTCAGTAATTTGGAAAATGGCCAAATTGTCTTCTTCATGCAGTTTGAAGAAGACGGTTGTGTGAATAAATAGCCTTTTATGTTAAAATCTATAATTTGCATCCTAAGAACTGTTTATTCAATCACAATGATGCTATTTTGATCCTCACAGGATGCCAGAGGGACACGAAAAATTTGTATCTATTGCAGACCTTGAAGGATGGGGTTACGCTAATAGTGACATCCGAGGATACCTTGCAGCCCTTTCAATCTTGCAGGTTTGATCTTGTAACACGTTCCATTTCAGATCGGGAGATATACTTGTAACAAAAACAAACTAAACTTCAAAGCATCATCACGATTTGAAATTAAAACAAATTTACCTTGTTTGAACTGTCAGGATTGTTTCCCGGAGAGGCTGGGGAAGTTATTCATAGTTCACGCTCCTTATGTATTTATGACCGCGTGGAAAGTTGTTTATCCATTTATTGATAACAAGACCAAAAAGAAGGTAAAGTACACAATTTTATTATCTTGCACCGAACTCTAGGATTAAGAACAAGAGTAAGAAGGTGTTTGGATTAGCTTCTCAGAAACTGATTATAAGCAAATGAAATTTATAAATTGCTTCTATAAGGATATACATAATCTTTTTCTGATGTAACTCGTGTATAGTTATAATCACTCAAGTTTAATATTTCAACTATATGGATTTTGGTTCTATATTTTTAATAAATGTAAAGGGCAGAACGACATGATATCATTGATTATGTTTGGTCAGATGTTCGGTTTTGAAGTAACTCTTACACATTCATAATCTGAGCAGATAGTTTTTGTGGAGAACAAGAAATTGAATTCGACATTGTTGGAAGCTATTGATGAGAGCCAGCTTCCGGAAGCATATGGAGGCAAACTATCACTAGTTCCTATTCAAGATGCCTAATTATTTGAGGAAAGCTTCTGTCTTCTATACCGTGTCTGTTTACTTATTTATTTATTTTTGGCAGCAAGTAAATGTCTTAAATCATTGTATTTCATAGTTAAGTCTGTAATCTTACAAGGAGTCATGATATATATCCCTCTCACAGTTCCTATAATTATGTTTTGTTTGTATACTATATCTGTATGTTTTGTTTGATTGTTATGTATATCTGGTAACTGAAGTTTTATCAATGTAAATTTTTACTGTGAAATGGAAGCCAAAGCCAAAATCAACAGGTACAGAATTAAAGCCAGTGCTTTTATACATTCCCTGGAAACCAAGCAAATTATAGTTGACTTGAATTTGACAACATAACCAAAAATATATGGTTTGGAGTTTACACTAACTCAATTCGATGGAGCAATTGAAAAGGCAAAACCAAGAGGCTATCAATATAATGTAGAATGAACTTATGTAGCATTAAAACAAAAAAATATTCAAAAAAATGCTGTTGTGTTATTCAGAATTACTGAATCCTGTTTGCCAGATATAGTATCACAAATCCGTAAAGAATTATTGAAAAAATGTCGAGGGAGAAAATTACTCCCATTTCAGCAGTTTGTAGAAAATTATCAAATTTGAAAAATCTCACCATAATAACACTTCATCAGAATAAGAACCCTCATGATCCCCAGCTTCTCAACCGATCAGCAATTTGTTTTGGTCCAAGAAACTGTAAGTGGGTACCTCCAGATTGTACGGTGCGGGTCCTTTGCGGATCCTGCCAGAGATGTCGTAATGTGATCCATGGCACGGGCAAAACCAGCCACCATAATCCCCAGCATTTGGCAAGGGGATGCACCCAAGGTGCGTGCAGACTCCAATAACAACAAGCCATTCAGGATCCTTAACCCTCACACCATCCTCCTGTGGGTCGCGAAGGGATCCGAGATCCACACTGTTAGCCAACTTGATGTCGTCTTCTGTTCTCCTCCTGATGAAAACTGGCTTCCCGCGCCACTTCACTGTAACTGTTGTACCAGGCTCGATGCTGGAGAGATCAACCTCAAGAGATGCGAGGGCAAGAACATCTTTGCTCGCGGACATGCTCAGAACAAACTTCAGAACCAAAAGACGGATCAAGGATGCATAAACAAACCTGCCACCTGTCAAGACGAAATAGGCGAAGGCACGCTTGCTGGGGTCACCAGGGGGGTAGCGTTCATGATTGTACTCATCGTATACGATCTTGGAGGTAGGATTCTTCGTAGCTGCCACAGTAGGCTGGAGATCAGGAACAAGACCGATGTCATGTCCTGCAGATAGGGCTCCGGATGAATAGCCTATAACAATACCACCATTGAGAGAAACTATCAGAAATCATATTCTCATTAAAATGTAAAGTGGAACAGTGTTAAGAAAGAGTCTACATGTAAAAGGACAAGCTTCTACCTTTTACCTACAAGTATATAGCAATTTGAATATTTCATCTATCACTATGCTCATTTAAACAAATGTCAATATTCGTCCACAAAGGTTCCAAGTATTTTAATACCTCATTCCTCACTAAAGAGATTCTAGCGTCTCCAGTTCAATATCAACAACCGATATAACATCAAAACTGAAGGCAGTCAAGGCACATCTCATCGTTTTTTTTTTAAAATTTATTGTATTTACAATTCAGAGCTCCTGTGAATTTCCCCGGATTGAAAAGCATATCAACAAGTTCAAATATTTCCTAGCTACAAGACAAAAACCTTAGCCTTTTTTTTATCCCCGTCACTCTCATTTTTTCCAGAAACACTAATTGCCCTAATTTATAATAAGAAAAACACGCTCTAAAGAAGCACAAAGATCTCTTATATTCTTAGAATCACGTCCTGATCATTTGTCAACGGATAGCTCAGAGTAGTCTCATTACCAAAACACATAACTTTTAAAACAAACCAGAAGCGGCCAACCATCAAATTGAGAAGGTAAGTACAGTACCCATATATACTATTACAAAACTAGACCTCAAAATATCAATCTACATATTCAAACAAACCAATCATTTCTTACTCTATTGAATTCATTGATTTCCAGTAACAAGTAGGCATCACAAGGAAATCAAAAACATAAATAACAAATCACAAACCACAAGGTCAAACTGAGATTCAAATGTAAACAATCCAGCCACAAAAAAACCAACTCTTTTCCGAATTCTGAAACAAGGTCAACTAAATCAAAACACCAGCACCAAATGAAGGATTCAAAATCTTAGAATTAAGCGTTTGAATCTCATCCAGCACAATAACGTATATTATTCCGAAACAAATCTGAAGCGAAATGAATGACCTCTGATTAGATCTGCGATCCCGGAGGTTGCGCAGAGAGGATGAGCGGAGAGGATGGGTCGGGAAGAGACATCGGAACCGCCATTGCCGGAGAGGGGAGGGTTTTGGGAGAGGAAGGCCTGTGAGGAAGGCCTCAAGGAAAGCGAGGAGAGCCTCCTCCCAGCGACTCTGAGCATCTTCTTCTAGGGTTTTGAGAGTGAGCTTCGTCGCAGTCGCAGTCGCAGTCGCCGAGGAGAGAAAGATTGTGGCGATGAATGACGGACACATTCTTCCCTCTCTAAATTTAACTTCCCATTTATGATCGAAAAATACAAGAAAATTTTGACACGGTCGTCTTGGCGACTCAAGCGGCGTCGTATACAAGAGTCTTTGCATAGGTTTGTCTTCTGTGAAACGGCGCCATGTCGTTGTTCCACTATACCACTCTAAATTTTTGGATATGACGAGGAGATATCAGCTACCAACCAAAAAGAATGTTCAAACGTCCAAACTGTAGAACATGCAGTGCAATGTTCTAGAGCCATGTAGAACATGTAATGCAATGACGTAGAACATGATGGACTCTACCACGTGTCGCACGGTAAGACAACGCGCGTCTCAGATCCGACGGTTCTACATGGTTTGAACGTTATATATAGGTTTGTAGCTGAGTGTGATTAAATTAAGAACCAATTTTGATTATTGAATTAATTAAATAGACGTTTAAAATTAAATTATTATTTATTTTAAAACTCAATCTTTATTAAATTTTAAATGCAAACAAACTGGAGTATTATATCAAGAAGAGTTGGCGGGACAACCCCTACATCAGTCTCCCAGATAGAAGAAAAGATGGCAAGACTAGCAACCCTATAAACTAAATTGACTAAAGCGACACGAAATAAATAAGGCAAATAATTGCAATTAAGCATAACTCCTCCCACTTTGTTTCTCGGGAACCACCAAGACTGACTCACTTGCACATCATTTTGATAACCTGACTCAATTATGACGATATCTAAACCCAAACTGATAACCCAACGAATGACCTCTTGAAAACTCGCGGCTTTCACCTCAAACGGGTTGAGACTCCCCGCAAATTCCTTACAAGAATCACCCCGAAAACACTTCCACACACAACACAATAATGCTTCTATAAGCCCCACGGTCTCCACCTCAGTTGGCTGGAGAAACCCCGTGAACTTCTTACAGCAAGCACCTAGCACAACACCCCAAAAAATCATGCATAACAATCTGATCCCCTCAATTCTCTTCCTGGGTCAAGAGCCTCATGCCATATAATCCCCCAAACGGCCGACATCACGAAAACATATTGGAATTTGAGGAATCTGAGATCCCCTAATTCGATGTGCTTACATGAATATGTCCAACGACGCCAGAAGACCCCTAATCCCTCCCAATACCGAGCCATCATTCTCCCGTCCGGACGGAGTACATGACTCGTTGACTTTGCACTTTCCCGCGAGACATTGCGGCCAGCGACCGCCGACAAATCGCTAAACATTGGATCGCCTAGGACGAATCTCACTTCCTCGTCTCTGAAGGTCAAAAAGATCTGCAACCCTTCAATGCCACTGTACATCTTATTAGAAAACTCACCGTACAAACTCACCTCCAATCAAGGAACTGCTACAAACAGACTAGATCGTCAAAGATGACAGGACGCACGCCACAGAGAAAGCGAGATAGGAAACCATATATCACCACTGGAGAATCGCGGAACCCCACCAAAAGCGGCGAGAGAAATTGCAAATCACGGGACTCCGCTAGAATTCTAGCGGCTTTAAAATTAAAAAATTTAGTTGAATTTTATATATAATTTTGATAAATTTGAATTTAACTAATTTAGAGGAAATGACAATTTAGCATACTGAATAAGTTATTTTCAATTTACTACCCGTACAAACAACAAAAAAGTCATCGATTCAATTTTTTTTTATAAAAATTGAACTGATCTGTGGTTCAAAACCGATCTGCGAGCAACCATAATTCAATGACATCATTTTGAAAATTTAAAAGATAAATGAGAATGTTTTGATATTTTACACTCAGCATTTAAGATATTAATTTGAAATCAAACTAAATGCAATGAATCTAAAATATTCAAAGTATCTGAGATTATCCATTGATTTTATATGAAATTATGATTTTAAAATAATTCCAAAAGAAAGACTGACGATCCAATATATGAAATCTATTTACTGCTATAAAAGAATTGTAATAAATTTATATAGCATGCCGCACCCCAAAGTTGAATTTTATTTAATTATAAAACTACTGTGATAGACCAATGGATATTGACTAAACATGTTTCAAGCCCAAGAAATAGGGATATTCGTAAAATAAAACAATCCATTTCAAACAACTGCTACACTTACTTATCGGTAAGCCTTATTCAGTAGGCCTCTCCTTCAATCTAATTGACTAACTTTGTGTCTCCTTCAGTAAGCACACTTCATACATGAAATGCAGTGGGGAAAGTAATGTCCCCATCCCCAAGGAAGGAAAATGAAATTATTAGGTTCAACAAAGTTAACCTTGGATCCAGATTGCCCGTGCGGCTCTAAACCAGCTTTCTGATCATGCAGCGAGTAGCAAGCAGCTTCACAGTTTCTTCATATGACGAATAGAAGCATAGAGATGATAGGCAAGGGCCAGCGCTGAAATTTCTAAGGTGACCGGGATGAGCTTGGATGAATAAAAAAGGGTCTTGTAGAAATTTTCATAGGTGAGACAGATGGAACCCATATTCATGGTAAGCAAATAGAAAGCTAAGGCCACTCCGGCAAGGTACACCCCGGAGATTCTGTTCAAAATTGACAATGTTGAATTGAGCTGTGGTTGATAAACGGGAAGATGAGGAGATAAAGGGCGGAAGGATTGGGGTGTGTTGTTTTGCTCAGATGCGGGAGAGGCATAATGTCGTAGCGGCGTGTACTGGTATGGAAATAACCCCTTTGGCAAAGAGACGTTCCCCAGGTGAGAGACAACCCCGCTAACAAGCTTTTCCGGATTCTTAACCTTCAAAGAGTCCTCCTGTGAGTCACGAAGGGATCCACCATGAGACAACTTGGTGACCTCTCCAGACGAATAACCTACACAAAGGAAACAGCAATCCACAAAAACGAAAAATGTAACAAATTACAATGTGTGTGCCAAAGAGACCAATGAATATGTGCACTTGTTTCCAGTCTGAACATATCTAGATGCGATAAGATTATGAAAACTGGTCATGCCAACAATAGCAAAACCAATATGCTGATGAGACAAATATATTAAACAAATCCTTGAGAGTTATATTTCCTTCTCAATTAATTTTATTAGCAAACTAAATTATTTTATGAACGCTACAAACTATTTTGGCCTACTTCGGAAGTTTGGAGGGCTAAACTGACCCGAAAAACACTTTAGGACTAAATGAAGAATTGTTTTCAAATTTTTAAAGACCAAAATGACCAATAAGCATGAGAGAAGCAACTTAAGAAGAGTTGTTTACAGCTAGTTTTACCTCATCTATGTGCCAATTTAACATATACTTGATCCAGAGGACTGGCCATTGCTTCAAGACATAGCGAGTTAGTTTGTCCTGCAAATGCATTATCTAACTAGAGTGAATACATGTGTGTTACAGGTTTAATTTGTGACCTAATCTGTGTGTTCTGGATTTAATTTGTGTCACTTAATCAATGAAGCATCTCATTGCACCCTTATGTTTCTCATTCGATAGATTCTTATTCCGGCCTCTATAATGAAACATAGAAACGGATAAAGCAAGAACCAATGGACCCATTCACAGATCAATTTTGGGATGCATTTCGGCACCACCTCCTTTCTAATTTTTATCCATCAGAATTCCATCTCAATTTATGCTTCCTTCAACAAAACAAAACAAAACAAAACACAGAATCACTCCCAAACAAGCATTAATATGAATTCAAATAATAAAATATCATCACTCCGTTCTGAAATTAAACCAGTGTCATTCTCTAACAAAACCCAGTAATTCTAGAATCAAAAATTGACTTTTTCTCTGTATCTAAACTAGGCACAGAACAACAAATTGACCAACGATCAAAATACCAATTCAAAGATCAAAGGAGTAGAATAGAGAAGCAAATCTCAATCTCAGGCAAAATTAAGAAAAAAATAGAAGCAAGGTGAAAAGCGATGACCTCTGATCAGATCTTGGAAGCGAGAGCTGAAACACAGAGGATTGGTGGGGGAGATGGATTTGGAAGATCCGTCGAAGCGCGAGGCGCTGCCGGGAACGCCTCCCTGAGCGATGAAGGCCGGCGATGAGCGCAGCGGCGTCGATGGCAGAGACGGTAGCTTCTTCCCTGCAACTCTCAGCATCTTTGCCTAGCTTGATTTCTTAGGGTTTCAGCGGCAGCTTCTGGAACTGTGATTGAATCCTCGCGTCTTGCGAATGGAAGAGAGGAGGAGAGATTTAAATGGGACACTATTTTGTTTTTGTTTTACAGGAAAGTACATTTCATTTCATACATAAATTATTTCCATTATTGGAATGTTTCTTTTGAAATGATGGGACACTTCACATTACATACCAATGATATTATTTGAAGAGAAATAAATACATATTTGTAAAGTTAATTTTACAGATACTCTTTTAAATACAAATATAAGAATATATTATATCCATTAAATGTATATAATTAAGGTTGAGATTCATCCTAATTTTATGAGTTAATTAAAGCAATGATACATTATAAGGGTAACATCGTCATTCCATTTCATAATAGATAGAATAAATCATAACATAATAAATTATTTTGTATCAGTCTCGTCACTATTTTTTTTATTAAACTATGACACTTTAACCTAATGCAATCATGGAACTTAGACTATGAAATCATGACATTAACCAAATTGAACCATGAAAAACCATAACATTAACCAAATGGAATCATGGAAAACTATGACATCAACAAAATGAAACCATGGAAAACCACATTAATCAAATGGAATCATGGAAACCCATTACATTAACCAAATCGTTCATGAAATAGCAAACCCACTTTTTGTAAAGTAGTAAAATTAAAATCGTGATTTTCGTTAAATAAAACAATGAAATCATAGGTTATTGGAATGGAACAATAGAAATAAATATATTGTTCATGGAACAATGGAAACATATGACATTGCAATGGAAACATATGACGCTAATATTTAAATTAGTCAACATCGAAAAATATTTCGAAATCATAAATGAAAATATTTAATAATTATGGAAGTAATTATTTGTGTTAAATATGAATTAAATGAGATAAATAAAAGGAAATAATATGCAAATACTAATTTACCCTTGTCATTAGTGTTAAATGACAA
>JAYMTP010006294.1:0-12267 GCA_036897365.1 Geranium brycei | reverse complement strand
CGCTCAGGTTAGGGATTCCGCACTGGAAGAAGCTATCGTGCGCGGAGGACTTGTGGTGCATAAAGAGGCTGGACGAGGACTATAGTGACGGGGCTGTCGGTGACTGGACCAAAGCGCCACCTGGCACCTCCATTTTTGTTGATCCCAGAGAGTTCTGAAATCTTATTTTCTTTTTGTCACAATATTTCCTCGGAATCTTTTTTTTAGTTGACAATTAGCAGTGAAAGCGACAAAAGGGAAAAATGATAGATTTTTGTTCTTATTTCGGGCATGTAAAAGAGAGTGTGAGAAGATGTGGGTTTAGTTGTAAATATAGAAGATATCCACAAATTTTAATTTTAACTTTGATTTATCGATTTCGGAGTGCTTTTTGTATGTGGATAGGCATAGGATGGGTTTTTTGGATTCTCAATCAGACTAACGCAGCCTTGTTATAAAGGCGAAATCGTGCGTATCCAGTATATCCATTTATCCCATTCAATTAATTCTAAAAATAATCAAGTATTACATCAACCATTGTTTTTTGGAAAAATCTCGGGCTACTATCTTTTTCAAAAATAATTGACTATTGTATGTTCACCTGTAAGATAGTAACCATTACACTAGATAAGGAGAGGAGGAGGAAAGAGAGGGCCAAAATAGCACATTTTAAAGTGGGCATTTTAGTTTTTTTAACAATAAACTTTAACATATTTTTAGGGGTGGGCACTTAACCGCAACCAAAGAACCGGACCTAGAACTGGAGACCGAACCGAAACTAAAGAACCGAAAACCGTGGATAACGGTTTTGGTTCTGGTTCTAAAAATGAAAGAACCATAGATTTTTGGCTCGGTTCCAGTTCTTCAAACATAGAGCTGGCAGGTATCTGGAACCGGACCGGTATGTTAAACATTCATCGAAGCATCATCAATTTATATAAAGTATAGAGATAAAGTGAACCGAGAAAGATATATTACTTATCTTTTATTAGTAATTTATTTGTGAATTTTATAATTCGATTGAGTTTAATAATTAAGTTTTAATGTTTTTATTTGTTAAAATTTATAATCACTATAAATTTCATGTTTTTGTCTAAAAATAGTCTAATTTGGACCTGAAACCACATAATTAACAAAAATAAAAAAATTGACCAGTTTTAATGGGTAGAACTGGAGAACCAAACCGGATAAACGGTTCCAGAACCAAACCGTCCTATTATGTAATGGTTCTGGTTCCGATCCTCAAAAATTAAGAATCGGGGAATATGACCCGGTCCGGTTTTTGACCGGTTCGTTTCGGTTCTTGACTCATGTCCACCCCTACATATTTTAACTGAAATTAACAAAAATAGTTTGGGTTAAAAAATTGTAATTTTCCACACTAAAAATTAGGAATGTGATAAACAACTAATTTATGGGTAGTCATCCGAATTTATTTATTTATTACATCAGCTATTCTAACAATATCTGGATATGCTTCAATAACTAAATTAAAACGAGTGACCTTGTGATTGATGAACATTTTATCTTTTGAAATGCTCTCTTTAGTGAAAAATAATGACTGACAAATAAATTCCCCAAATTTCAGTATAGTTGAGAAAGATTTGATAAAATAATGAGTAGATGGAGCGATAGAGATGGATTCTTTTATGATGGGTTGCTTTTAAATGTGACGAAATTGATTGGGGATTTTGGAATATAGCTGCTGTGTTGTGGAGACAATTTAAGTGGAGAGAGATAGGTCAAGGTGATTGGAGTGACAAGGAGAGAAGAGGACCCCATACCCATCTATTTATTTGTGGACAATTTCAAGCTTATTATAGA
Source organism: Geranium brycei (assembly GCA_036897365.1). Lineage (NCBI taxonomy): Eukaryota > Viridiplantae > Streptophyta > Magnoliopsida > Geraniales > Geraniaceae > Geranium > Geranium brycei. The sequence continues at coordinate 10,464 of JAYMTP010006294.1, read as the reverse complement.
ATAATAATGCTAACATAACACCAAAAATTCCCAATTACGTGCCCTTTACCAATCATTTTCATTCGCACAGAGATCACTTTGTTTTATCTTTTATAGAGAAGAAAAATGAGGAGCTCAACATGTTTACGTATACGGATTTGTGGAGTCGGGTTGTTGTTTATCTTGTTTATATGTCGTAGGAACAGTTTATGGATTGTGATTTGGGAAATGGGACAAAGAAGCAGCTATGGTCCATGGAGGAGATGAAAGAGGGACACATGAGATTTGTGCATAGTTAGTGACTATTTTCTTTCTTTATGGATAATAGGCGGGTGATAATTCTCTTATATAACTCCAAAGGGTAGTTTATTTTGTTTTGAATTACATCCTATCTTAAATGTACTTTTTAACCATTCCTCACCTTGTTCACTACGGGGTTTGAAACCAGACCTTTCCATTAATAGCGTGAGGCTCAAACCGTTGCAGTGTCTCCTCGGGGACTAAAGGGTAGCTTATTAGTCGCAGCCCATTTAAATTTTTTTAGTTATTGCAAGTGTTAGAATAAATAGGATATTTTATATTCTATGCAGAAGTATTTTTCCGAATTCAATTTTCATTTCATCGAGGAAAATCCATCTCCTTCTCAACAAAGTCTTCGTCATTTGATCCAATAGCCTTCTGTTAGATAGGGGGAGATTTGATAAATACTCATAACTCTCAGATAGAGTCTTAGATCGGAAAAATCTATTAGATAATGAACTATTGGTTTTAAGTCATCTCTCGCGATGAATCAAGAATTCGAAATGGCTTTCTTGCCTCTTCTTGATAAACCAGCGGCAACCTGAGGAAGAAAGAACTTCTTGGAAAGAAAGTCTATCCGTCACAACCACAAATTGACGAATGAATAAAGCGAACAATTTACTTAAAACTGATATTACGTTAGAGAGTATTGTATTGATCGATATTCTTAGTACGTGCAAATTACAAATTTCACGCCTTTTACCAATTAAGTTTCTCTTGTGAATAAAATATATGTTTTTATTGTGTGATTTACATATTCTTTCTGATATATTACACGATACTTTATATTTTCCATTAATAATAAATTAATTGGAAATATTTTCGACGTGAAGGTTAGAATTAATGACTTTCCGTTTACTTTATGAGGTACTTATCACATCACCCAAACCTTATAAAAGATAATAGAAATATATAAATTTAATGAATTATCAGTGGATTAAATTATCATGTTAAAATTATTGTCATATTTCAATGCCAACTATCAAAAGTGTATTGAAATAGTTAAGATGAGTTCTCAAGGGGACATTTCAGAGGTTTGAAACACACATTCGAACAAATTTTTCTTCTTTCTTCTATCTCCTCATCCCTCCCTCCCCTCCTCCTCTAGTCATTAAAACAACTCAACAAAAAAGGAATTGTGGTTTTAAAGAGACGGGAGGCCGAGAAAGTTCAGAGACTGTCTTTGGTCTTTGTCGGCAGTCCATGAAACACATAATATGCATCGATGATCATGCAATTTTTGAGATTTCAGAACAAAATCATATTTCCATTAAAACACCGAGTCCTCCTCGACGCCCGATTCGCCAGTAGGGAACTTGATTTTGAGGAGCCGGAGCTCATTGAAGTTCCTTAGAACATGTGCCGACGAGCGGTTGGACGCGGTGCTACCCGTTAGGTGACTCTGTCCTCCTCTTCCTTCTCGCTCCTGGCTGACAAATAAGAGCCAAACTTTGCTCCCCTCGTCAGAATTGTCTGCTTCAGACCCAAAAACTGACCTAGAGCTTGGAGGGGTTTACTAATGCCGCCAAAGATAGTTAAACAGAAATGTAATAAAGTGAGATGAAAAAATTTTCAACTAATCTCTCAGATCAAAATGATGTCAATTTAACTATATTCATCCCAAGTTAACCCTTAAATGAATTAGAACATTTAGATAGGGAAAACAAAAGAAAAAAAATAGAATTAGGAGGGAGGTGGTAAAAGTAACAAGGGAAAGAGTAACTGGGGCTTGATGAGGTACAGGTGGAGATATGTTAAGTTCGATTTGATTCAAATGAGAAGATAGAAGAAGCACACAGAGTGAAGGACTCAATCTTTGGTTCCAACCGCGACCTCAGCCTTTTGTTGAAATGTCCATATCAGAGAGATAGGACGCTAAATAATTTGACATCTTTCAAAATAAAATCATACTGTTTTTTTTATTTCTTAATATTTATAAAATAATTAGTACTTTAGTGCTATTTCATTCCTTCCCTTTATTTATTTTCCCTGTTTTCTGCTTCCCGCGATTAAAATAGGTTGAAAAATGTATATATGTTCATTGCTAAATGTTAAATGTTGGTTATATTAGCATCCAACACAAGATTTGATACGTGAAAAAAAATTATTTCTTTCATTACGAATTTACGAGTCATAGAATTCTTCGAAGATAGAAAAGTCTATACATAAATATTTAAGGGTAATACAAATTATATGTTTGAGCCAATAATCAGAAAGTTGTTTTGTTGGAGATATTTGACTGTCTTTATAAGGATTTCATCCGGCATGTACAATATTATTCAAAATCTCTTCTTACAAAAAAATAAAGATTTATTTTTAAAAAAACCTTCAGACTCCATTATCGGATGTCCGAGGTCCAGATACGATCAAAGCAAGGAGGACAGGGCCCTCGCCCAATACCCCAAACCCCGTATCTAACAATACCCAATCAAAATTTGACAAAGCCACAATATATAGCTAAATAGTGAGCGACTTTGTTCGCTTGTCTGTAATTATAAACAACTGTATCGAAATTACATATGACTAAAAGAGATTTATGGACGGCAAACTATGCACCAAGAGAACTTCAACCTATTAAATTGATTTACTCTAATAAAACAAGATTATGATTTTCTCTAATTCAAAAAAAAAGATTATGATTTTCTCCTTGTGATATTCTTATCCAATATGGGAGTAACAAGAAAAGATGTGCAATTTACTGGATAAACTCTAATTATAGGCATGCACTAAAAAAGATTTTGTATTTATTGGTTCATGTCTTTTTTAGTTGACTTACAGTGATGTGCAAGTCAAATTCGGTTGGCATTTCATCAGTATATATTTTCGTTTTTGTAATGCCGATAGCTGAAAACTCCCCAACTATTTGAGTGTATTTGAATCATTATGTCGACTACCTTTTAAATAAATAAATATGTTTTCTTTTCCATGGCTTTAAGAACTTTTAGGTTTTTCAAATCAAATTAAAAGTTAGCAAAATATTGTTTAGATGTCCATGTAAGTAAGATTGATGCGAAAGACTGATGATGATATTTGGAACCCACTTGTTTTTATTTAATTATCAGTGTAATTGGAATAATATTAGAAAAGAGGATTAGGAATGAGTAAGCATAAGACATTAGAACAACCAATATTGACAAAATATGTTTAGTTGTCTAATTCATGAGTTTATTATATTACTAATCAATTCGGGATCATAAAAAGGTAATGGAATTGTTTGGGTTTTGCAATGTAATGTCGGTAATGTAAAGATGTGTAATTCAAAAAATTCGGTGCTCATGGGCCATGTCATGAAGCTACCATTTGCCATTACTGTCGAGTCATGTCAAGATCATAGTTTGTTTTCTTCAGAGATTTGGTACCAAGATCTTTGAGAAAAGGTGCCAATTCTCTTCCACTCATGTATAGAGAAATGTTTGAGAGCAATATCATCTGTTTCCACGAAATTTTTTTTCCAAGCGTTTGCATATGAATATACTTTTATAATATCTTTTTAACATTAAAGAGTATTTTTTTCCTTTTAATATTGTATATTGTATATTTTATTATCTTTGTATGTGTTTATGTATTCAGTCACTCACGGGTTGTCGAATGCTTTACGCGCATGAACATGTCAATTCAGGCTACGATTTGGTTATAACCATCGCATAAAGTTGTGGATAGCATAACTCGAGCTGTAGAATTCCAAATCGGAAAAAATTATAGTCCAAATTGAAGATAACTCGAAAATTTACAACTATCCATACAAAACTTTTGGAAAGTTTCAACGTTAAGTCATGTCACGGCCTGATTGTCACGTTCTCGGACATGGACTTTCCGGTTGTTACTTGTAACGACCGCATGCACTTGCTCGTATTCGTGTGCATGTGGACCATTGCCCGCGGGCAAAAAACTTGTTGGGCCCGCAGACATTAGTACACAAACATGAATACACGCAAGTGCACGCGATCATTACGAGTAATAACCGAAAAGCTCGAGTTGAATCCACAAGTGCATGCGGTTGTCACACGGTCATGCTTTATGCTTATTGTTTATAAATGGGAAAATAAATTTACTCAAATAACTCAGGGTGGCAACGAGATAACCAAAAATCACTTCAAATTTCTCCTGACAATTAAGAAAACAAACGTAGTAATGTAAACGAGCTATTCCTAGTCACGGTTTTAACAAACTACGAATCATTAAGAACAACGAAATCTCATAACTTTCGGGTTTTGAAACCTATAGCTATTACAAATATGTTAACTTTACTATTCGTAGTTAAGATTTAAACCCACCTCTTACTATCCAATTCCATTTAGAAATCAGTTTCACAACAAAATTAATGAACTGAAACAATCATTAAATTGTGTACAACAATGTGAGTTTTAAATGTTGAAACAATCATTAAATTGTGTACAACAATGTGAGTTTTAAATGTGGGAAAGCAAAAACACCTTACTTGAAGCTGTGAGCATGACCAAATTAATTAATAAAGAACCTAGAACATGTTACTGGATTCAAGACCTAAATTGAATTCCCTAGCCAATCATGGTCGTGAGAAAATGACAAATTATAAGCAACTCAACGTGAGAACAAGAATATTCGACCATGAACGAAACAAATAAATCATGAATTCATTGAGTAAAAGCGAAATGAAAAAAAATCAAATGGAAAATTCCACTTAGTTATTTTGGACTATACCGAATTTTCACTTAATTACCCCACAAGATGAAATTGACTTGTGAACATTCTGAATTTGTCTAACGTGATACTTAGGCCCAACGGTGTTAATTTTTTTCCACGTGACCAGCATGTGGGTGTCCTTTTTTATGAAAATGCCAGAAATACCCTTATGTTTTTCTGGTTTCAATCGATGAAGGAAGCTTGCTGCACTTGCTTCCGCCATTGATTCATTCACAATACCAAAATTCAGAAAACCAGCAACGCGAGATAAAAAACCCAACTTTGATCATCTAAATCAAAACAACCCAGTTTTACCGAAAATCAATAATCAGAGAAACACAAAAACCCAAAATTGAAGACATGGAAGAATCAGGCCGGTTGTTGTTCAAGGAGGCGATTGGCTTCTCCAATGGATCCCACTGTCGTCACCGTTGCTAGATTTAGCTCCGATGGTCCAGTTCGGCGAAGAGCAACAATGCACTCCGAACATGGTCACGACGGTGAGACCTCTGCATTCGACGTCGAACAACAACGTGACGACAACCCTTAGGATGTCCCTAGTACGCTCGCGGAGGGAGCTGAACTCGGTACGACGACGACAGGAACAGATCGGGGCTTGTGTGCATCGCGCGCTCAAGCAGGTGGCTGTGAACGGGGAGGAAGTGCCGATCAAACAAGATTTCAGAGGATGGAGCCATCCTGGGGCCGATCTCAGCAAAGATCGCAACGAATCCGCCGGAGGACCTAGGGTTTGACGGATCGAGGACGATGTCGGCGCGGTTGATGGAGGAGTGGGAGGAGTTGCAGGGCCTTCCGGCGGTGGAGAGGGAGAGGAGAGAGAGAGAAGGAGGCAGGGACGGAGGAGGATCGGCGACGGAGACTCCATGGACTTGAGAGAGAGATTGATTTTTGTAGCACCTTGATTATAGATAGAAGCAGTTGCATATCGTGTTTATTTGGAATTTTAATAAATAAATGAGATTTTGGATTTTTTTTAGAGTTTAGGATTAGTATTTAGGTTTTAAGAGTTTTATTGACAAATATTCATAATTTGTGGATAAAAATTTGCCAATCAGAGAGAAAAAATCTGACATTTTCTCGAGATTATTTGTTCATCAAAGTTGTAGATCTTCAAAATTCGTCTTTTCAGTATATTATGGGCCGAAAACGGATATTGGATGCAATAGGTGTAGGGCAAAAGTGTGATACAGAAATATCACACTCAAGCATCTCACGCAAGCGTACGTGATCACAAGTAATAAAATACCGGTAAGAACTGGGTCATCTCCACGGGAACTAATGTAGGTTCTCGATATTGCGCAATCTAGTGTTTGTGTAAGTAAAGTGGATGTGGAAAGAAATATGATCTAACACGAACAAGATCTAGTTTTGGTCTTTTCTACAAGCTGATTCTAAACACCTAAGTAAATGCAAATGGATTTGTATTTATCGAATTGAGGCACCACGGGTACTAGTTTTTGTGATTCCAATGAGGTAATTTTCACTACTAATTCTAGGACTTAGATGTGTAGATAGTATATGTCAAATAAATAGCTTCGCTTCTCGACATTGGAACTAGCCTAATGTTGAGGTGCTCTTTACCCTCTCGGGATTAATTATACCTCTACACTGCAATAAACCGACAAATAACAACTAAGAGCTACCAGAGGTGTCTTGACACGGTCTCGAGCCTCCACTCTTTATGTTGACTAGATCAATTAGGCTCGGTTCTCTCGAACTCGAGTCACTAACCTAGTCGAATCACCCTAATGGGCCAAACTAAAGCAATCCACAAGCAAATTAGGGAAAAAATGCATCACACATCATATATCCTAGAACTAATATCTCAAATTAACATCAAAATGAAATCACAAACTCTAGTACCCATGGTCAAGGGTTTTTAGCCCCGAACCATGGATACAAATGTCAAATCCAGAAACATCATCACAAAATTACAAAGAAAATTGAGTTCAACAAAGCTAAACAAAAGAAAGGTAGAAGAAAAACTCATGGAAAAGTGGACTCCATCTTCAAGCTCTCCATCTCTCCAAAACTACATCCAAGCTCCAATACTTGCATCCCAAGCCTCTAACAAGGTTCTCCAATGGTGTGGCTGAGTGAAAATGAAAAGAAAAGTGGTCGTAAGAAGTAAAAATTCGAATCTAGAGAATCTCCCCAAAATTGGAGTTCCAAATCTGATTTATAGGTGCTCCTAGATTCGGGTTCCGTTCACAACTCCGGTCCGGAGTTCCTCTGTGCTGTCCGGGCTCGCCTTCGGTCCAGAGTCTCCATTGGTGTGGCCATTGGGGAGCATTCCTCATAAGAATGTGGTCTGGAGTCTCCACATGAGTTGCCCTCAGGTGCTATACTCCTCTGGCTCCACCGATCCGGTGTGAACAGAGGAAGGGGAAGTAGACTCCGCTCGGGACTCCGGTCTGGAGTGCCAAGAGGAGTCCTTTACTGGCCCCTTTTCTTGCATGCCAAGCCATCCCGGTTTTGACCCTCGAAACTAGAGCTTATTTCCCGCATTCTCCTGCACATGCCACAAATCTCTCGCATCATCACAAGTTCCCATTAATATATGAATTATTTCTTAATCAAGACTAAAACCTATTAGTTATGGGTGAAATGTGTCGATGTGACATCCTTTCGGACCCATAACAACAATTATGCATTTCAGAAGTTCCAGCTGGGCTTCATAATTTATTTTACCGATTTACGCTCAATTTCCCACTTAGAAAACCCGTGAAGGCATAAAGAAGTATAAAGTGGGCAACTTAATTTCGAATATATCGAAAAACGAGCTAAAATGTGAGGAAAGAGTGTCGAAAAATACGGAAGATGCTCACGCATCAACATGAATTAGTGTTGGATGTATGGTTAAGGTAACTAGTATAAAAATCTAGGGAAAATCATACTTAGACCCCTTAACTAAACTCTGTTTGCACCTACACCCCCTTAATTTGAAACATAAATTTTAAACTCCCTTAAATATTTCGTTCTTTCACTTACCTTAACATCGTTAGTTCTGAGATAAAAATACAACTTTGACCTTAATATTCTACTAAATTTTTAGATAGTCAATGTTTGATGTTAGTTAACAACAACACACCAAGAGTTTCTTGAAACACTTAATTGGTTTCATGTCGTTTGAGTACAGACCCTATCATGGAGGTAGAGCTTGAAGTGGTAATGAATAGGTATGTAAGCAAAGAGAATTGAGCCTCAATTCAGTTGGGCTCGACTCGTGAAAAAAGTATTCGGCTTGATCTCAGCTCGGGCTCGAACGAGGTTATACAACTAAGCTCTTGCTCGGCTCGAAAGAATGTAGAGAAGCTCGAGCTCAGTTTGGCTAGAGCTAAATTCACTTAATTTTTAATTCAAATATTCATGAAAAGTTAATATTAAATAAAATAAAGTATACAATTTCTTACAGGGAAAAAAACAGTTTACTGCACCTAACTATAGCTGATTCACACTTTGATAGCCTAACGCTATTTTTTTTCTCTTTTAGTACTCTTACTTAAAATGATCAAACTACCCATGCTTGTCATTCAAAATTTCAATAGCATGCCACTGAAACATTTTTTCTCTTTATTTCTTCTTCTCTCTTCCTACTTCCTAAATTCCTACTCTATTTTTTTATTGGCAATAAATTTAATTGATAGAAAACAAATTACAAGCAAGCCCGGTTTCAGTTGTGCAAAATCACAATTGAACTCGGTTTAATCGAGAGGACCGACCAATTGAAAAAACCATCAATTGGACCAGTCCTGAACCACATGCTCTTGGTCCAATCGGGTCCGACCATGAATAGGTCAAAACCAGAGAGGACCAATTCCAAGCAGCGGGCGAAATCACCGGCGAGCTACGACGCTGGCGACGGTAAGTAGATCGGTCGACCAGAGACGTCGATGAAGATGCCTCCACCGGAAACAAAACTTGGAGCCCCATATTGACGTCGAAAAAGAGAGGAACTCTTCCATCGCCTCTGTCTCCAACCCTCAACAACAACAAATAAGACCATACCCTTGAAACCTCATCTGTCGCACCACCAGTAGACCAGACCAGGCTCCACCCAAGCTGGGAGATGGGGCCTTCTAAAAGAACCGAGAACCGAGCTTGCCCATCAGAGAACAAATCCGAGAAGGCTCCGTTGAGAGGAGTTCGAGCTCTAACCAAGCCAGTAAAAAACAACCTTCGGAAAAGCGACGGGTGGGAGGGCAACGAAGCTCAAACACCACGACCGAAGCCGCCTGAGAACCATACTATGTCTCTCGTCTTCGCCTCCTCTATTTCTGCTTCTTCGCCTGGGTTTCTATACCTTGCTCCGACGACGACGCCTGATGTTGTTGGAACCACCCCCACCTCACCCAGCTCGACGACGAAGAGAGAAGAGCCCTTATTCTCTTTGGTAATTGAGGAATTCGTCAATTTCCTTAATTTTATAAGCTCCACCACCTTAAATATAGGAGGATGTTACGAAATTAGGAGGATTTCATGACATCCCATAATAAATATCCAGTAATAAATCAAATTGATTCCCTACCATTTACACACTTCGTATATAAAATATTGTGAATGGAGTGATTTCATGCTTTCCTTACATTAGCTATATGCCTCTTGTATAAATACCGACAATTGTTTAATGTAAACCAACAAGTCAGAATATAAATAAATTCTCACTTTTACATGGTATCAGAGGCCCCGATCAGGTGCCCTTTTCTTGGCGTAGCCATGATCGATCCTGTCTCATCAGTTATCACCGGCTTCTAATAACTGAGTTTCGTCTCAGACAAAATCCTATTCAATTTGCTCATTTTCATCGCTCAGAGTCAACATTCTTGTTCACGCAAAACTACCATCGGCGCCGACCAATTGAAGATGGTGTGACCGGTGACTTACCTATATATATCGTCTCCCAACAAGCAACGACCAACGTTCCAGATCAGAACCACAAATCCGGCGAGTGCCCCGACTCTATTGACGTCTATGGAATCGGCATGACCCATGGCGCAGACACGAATTTACCAGTCGAACACCTTCCAACGGTCGACGACGGCTTAAATCATGGCTTTGAGAGATGCCGAACCAGCGTGGACCATGGCGCCGGTTGTGGAGTCGGCATGGACCATGGCTCCGGCGACGGCAACAAAGCGGTTTCAAGAAGACAGGCGCAAAAGCTGTCCCATTGTAGCGCCCAACAAATTGGGCCAAATGGGCCCAATAAAATTATCCCACTTGGCCCAATTCCTCATGAGTTCTTGAGAGAATTCTAGATTCTTCCCGCCTGAATTGCCCGAAACTTGCCAAGCAAGCTACCCAAGATATTTGGATTAGTGTGAATATTTTATTTAGGATATTTTTGTAGAGAAATCTACAAGATTAATCCTAGCCCTCTAAAGTGGAATGTAAAAATTAAACCTAACCGTTCATTTAGGTGGAGACCAACTATAAATAGGGGTGGTGCCATTTGGCCAAACCACTCAAGTATTGTAAACACATCCACGTGTATTACAAAGA
>JAYMTP010006293.1:0-12267 GCA_036897365.1 Geranium brycei | reverse complement strand
TTTGGTTGGTGTACTAGGGGCTTGCTCTGAGTGTTTTCGGGGTGGATCTTGTAACGAATTGGCGGAAAGTCTCAACCCATTCGAGGTAGAGGACGCGAATTTGCAAGAGGCATTTCGTTGCGCTATTAATTTTTATGCTCGTCGTTATCGAGGTGGTTTTTGTAATGGATTTGCAGAGAGTCTCAACTCATTCGAGGTGAAGGCTGCGAGATTGCAAGAGGCATGTCGTTGCGCTATCTTTTATTTTGCTCATTGTTCTTGTAATTCCATGGCCCGTGAATTAACGAGGTATGCTTTAACTAATAATAGTTGAGATCACAGTAAAGAGTCTGTCCCATCATTTGGTGTTTTGGTTATCCGTTGTAATGCCAGATCAATTACTTTATAACTAAATAATATGTTGCGTTTTCCATAAAAAAAGTGATAATTTAAAGCATTTTTAAAGAATTTGGTTGGAGTTGGATAATTATGGAGTCTTCAACTCTTCATTATTATTGAGTAATAATTTGAGGTTTTAAAGCTCTTGAGTTAAGGTTGCTCTAAAAATACTTTTTTTTTAAATTATGTCGAACTTACTCATAACGTGATTAGAGGAGTGGATGGCATGGCATCTAGTTGGCGTGGGCGCCACTCCAAAACGTGGTGGATACCATATTCACGTCACCTACACTTTGAGGAATATTAATATATGTTGCTCTTTTGACTCAAGAATCTAGGGATTTGTCTATAATAGAGTGATTATAATTAATCTTAGAAAAATGTTGTTCGATTCAAATTTTGTTTGGGCTCCAATGAGTAACAATTTAAAACAAAGTAAAATTCTACGTGACTTCTGTTATCTATGATCGAGTTTCAGTAACTCCCTTAACTTCAAAATTAACTTGTATAATCTTTTAAATTTGAAAATGTTTCACTTTATCATTTTCAGTTAACTTTTTTTGACAATTCTTTTAATTTTGGTGAGAAATGACAAAAATACCATTGTATTAAAAAGTTTAAATAATTTTAAATTTTTGTTTTCTTTTTTTTTACAAAAATATAGAATAAAGACAATTTTTTAGTATTAAACTTTTTTTAAAATAAAAATATAAAAATAAAAATGATGTTCAAAAATCATTTTTTTACAAAAAAAACTTTTTTAAAATTATTTTTACTACTAACAGAATTTTATTCTTTATTTTCTACAATGAAAACATTATAGAAAAAAGGTCAAATCATTTTTTTAATTTTTTAATACAAGGTATTTTTGTCATTTCGCAAAAAATTAACAAAATTTTGAAAAAAAGTTAACTGAAAAGTGTAAAGTGAAACTTTTTCAAACTTAGGGGACTTCTCAAATTGATTATGAAGTTAAGGTTAAGTGAAATTCGGCCATAATTAAAAAAGATTATAAGAAATATTTCCTTTAAATAATAAACATTGAAGTAGCTCAATTCAATTTATTAAGTTTTCCAGTAAGATTCACTAATTTTTAAATCATTAAATTTCATGGTATAAATAATAAGTTATTCGGTTTGTTAGTTTAAGTTCAATACTGATACTTATTATCATCTTTATTATTTCTCTTCTAACTTCTTATGATATTGTTTTAAAATGGGTTAAGCGTTAAAATTCGAACTCTTCTGTACCCATGGGAGGATTTGAGCTCAATTCCTCAGTTGCTTCTACTCGGGAGCTCAGGCCGTAGTACACATCACCAATCACCAGTGGGGAATCTAGAAATTTGTTAGCTTGATTATTAATTTTAAGTTGAGTTTAATTTATATTTAATGTATATATAAATTTGAACCCAATCAGTTCGCGAGCCTCACAAACTTTAATAGGTTGGCTCGAGTTGAACTCGTTTAACAAACGACCCAACATTGTGCTCTAACTCGGCTTGAGTTAGATGAAGCGGCTTGTTACGAACTCAACTAATTTATCCAAAACAATAATTCATGTATAGTGTTTCACTAAAACAAAAAAATAAATATTATCTTATTTTTTATTTATATTCCTTAAAAAATATTAATATTTGCTTAAACTCATAACCTCATGGTAAAAATAACTATCGTTAACCATTGAACTAATTAACTCTTTCAACAATTTTAGACAATGTTTGTATGTATTATAATTAGGGACAAATGTAATATCTGAATATGATCTTACGTTAAAGTTATAAATTCACAACACCGTACCAAAAAAATGACCATATCAAGAAAAAAAATTATAAATTCAAATTGGATGTTAACAAATTTAATGAAGCACTTCAAAAAAAACAATTTAATTAATATTTTAGTGAGTCGAGTCTGAATGACTCATTAATTAAGTGTTTAACTTAATCCATAGAATTTGGTATGACTGATTCGCCTAGAAATATAAGTGCATATTTGGATTTGAACTGTCTCCTATGTTTATTCGGTTCTTTTTCAAACTGCCCATATCTCTATTCACATGCCATTGTCAAAAATAACAAACAATAAGAGAGAGTGGAGCGTTAAGTGTGTGGTTTTGGTAATGTGGAGCACAAAAGTCAAGGTGAAGAGTGGGCAGCTTATGTTGTGTGGGTCATGATTTCATGTTTTTTTTACTTGTCCACTCAAATTCCCATTTTTTACAATTACAAAACTTTCAAATACAATAACATATGATTCCATTCATTATATGCACATTGTTGCCGCATTGGATCCGACATAATGTCCTTATGATTTTTGATCCTTTTACTTTTGTACACCCCAAATTGCGCCTACTTTTTTCAAATTTATTCACAACATTATGCATTTTTCATATAGTTTATTCGTTGGTGGGTTTGAATAAATGAGTATGTGTTAATGTTCGAATTCAAAAACTTGTCTATGCATAAACATTAATTCTTTTGATATGGCTTGTTTATATGTTTAACATTGATTAGGCTACTTAAAGGGCACCTCTCGGGTAAGACACACAAGGCAAGTGTTTTAGACCCACTTAAAATAAGTCCAAATATCTTAATAATTTAGGTTCATATTTTAAAAAAATGTCTCAAAATACACTTCAGTTAAAAATATTATTAATATTGTAAATTTTGTTTTAAGCCTCAATTACGATTGAGTCAGCCTGGCATATTTATCATCTATTCAATTTATTTATGTGTTTTTGAAACCATTAAACCTATACCAATATAAAGAAATAAAAAGTACTTGCAAGAAACATCATTTTTGTGCAGGCGGGCATCATTCAAAAGTTGTTCACTATTTTTATTTGGGGAAAATTTCTCATAACCACTCTTAACTATGACCGAGTTTCACTTAACTCCCCTTAACTTCAAAATCAACTTGTGAAGTCCCTTAAGTTTAAAAAGGTTTCACTTTACCCTTTTAGGTAACTTTTTTTGAAAATTATGTTAACTTTTTTGTGAAATGATGAAAACACCCTTGTATTAAAAAATAAAATAAATACAAATAATGATTTTGAACTCTTTTATATAATTTTTTCATCATAGAAAATAAAGAATAAAATTATGTTATTAGTAAAAATAATTTTAAAAAAATTTTTCTTATGAAAAAAAATAAAAAATGATTTTTAAACACCGTTTTTTATTTTTATAATTTTCTATAAAAAATATTTTTAAAAAATTAATACTAAAATATTGTTTTTATTTATTTTAAAACTTTTTAATACAAGGGTATTTTCGTCATTTCACAAAAGTTAACTGAAAAGGGTAAAGTGAAACTTTTTCAAATTTAAAGGACTCCACTTTATTTTAAAGTTAAAGGGGTTAGGTGAAATTCGGTCATAGTTAAAAGAGGTTATGTAAAATTTTTCCTTTTATTATGAATGCTAGCGCATCATTACTTTGTCAAATATAAAAAAAATAGTTTTGAGAATGTCCATCTCATTCCCAAAGTAAATAAAATATTTTGTTTTTTTTTTTTTTTGTTCCTCAAAAAAAACAAAATAGTTTTGAGAATGTCCATCTCATTCCTAAAATAAAAATAAAGTTATAACCGTGATTAACATAATAAATGCAATTTGAATCAAATTATGTGGGGTAATGAAATATGACACTTTTCTACAAGAGTTTATTTCTTAATTTGTGTGCTTAATACTCAGCGTAATTCAAACTAAATCTAGAAGGTCCAATCAAAATATACCTTTTAAACATATCTTTACATTACAAAACTTGAACCAAATACATCGTCCCAAAAAGTCAAACTTTCATCTTCGAACCATTTTATGATCTCACATAGGAGGGATCCAAAAAATATTTAAGAGGAAGGGAGGGGGGATTCCATATTAAAAGCGAACAAAATATTTTCATACGAATGAAATTTATCAGTACATACTTATTCACATAGTTATTTTTCGACACAAGATTTAACACGATGACAAGATGCCATATTTTGAAAACACTCTAAAATTGTTTCATTATCAATGCTAACAAATACCTTCTTCTCCATATATATTACCAAACTGTCATCTAACTATTCGTCACCATCCTATTTCATAAATCAGTTTTTATTAGAGAAATGTCTTTGGGCCTTGGGTGTACCAAACTCATTAGCATCTCTAGTTGATCCACTTCCTTTAGCTTGTGCGTGAGAAGTTTTGCTTCTTTTTATTGGACAAAAATATTATTTTATTCTTTAAATTAATTCTTTTAAATCCAGATTCTCTTGTGTACTTATTGACTTTCAATACCTTATGGTTACAAGAGTGTATTGAATTGACTTTTCATGCGTGATGGTTACTCTTGGGGGTTTAATTACCCGTAATGATCTGTTTCGAAATAATTGCTCATTCATTTTTTTCGTTTCTCATTCTCTATAATTGGTGAAGCTTTACTCATTTTTTTTTACGAAAAATAAATTGTTACCAATTCATTTTCACGAAATTAAAGTTCCACTGATATCCACTAAAGTTCCGCCGGTTCTTAAGTCTATTCGTACCAGTTCCACCTTCGGCTCATCGAGTGAGCGTTGTTCCGGAGTTCTATACAAAACCTCAGGAGCTACCGGATTGGATCGCCACCTCCGTCCACTGGACATATAACTTTCAGGTCAGTGGCATCAACGCCACGACACATATTTGATTCATCTTCTCCACTCATGTTTCATATTATGTTCTACTACCAGGTAACAGGTTTCACCAATAGAGTACTATGTTCTACCAGGTTACCAGATTGAAAGGTTCCGCCAGTGGGTTCAGTTTCTTGTCACAGTGGAGTTAACGTTACAATCTCATTGTCCATTCGATCAGTTTTGCTACACTGCACTATAACCGGGTATTATTTATTCCAACAGTTTTCACAACATTCATTCCTGAAAATACTCTTTCAACAGACGTCATTGCAACTGGTAGAAGCAATGCCACCAATGGAAAAGTATAAGTTTTTCTAGTTACGACCATCTTCTTTGCAAGACTTCCGAAATTTTCAATACTAGAGAACTCTATATCACTTTTGACATTAACATTTTACATCTCAAACTAACTTTCAATCACCATCAACTCTGTCTCTGATAAGTCTTTCGAATACAACTTAGCAAGATGAACTAACTTACCAATATTAAGTCAGAAAACGAATTTCGATGATCAAGGCATGCTACATGAAGAAGTAGATTTGTGCTTATTTGTGAGAAACGATTATCCATCTTCGTTAAAACTAAATCAACAACCTAGTATTGCAAAAAAAATACATTAAAATTAAGAAAGAGTGATAAATAAATAAACGTACTTAATCAAAATTAAAGAAAAACTTAATCTATTACATCGCAAAAAACTTCAATCCGATAATGATGATAATTAGTAGCAATTGTGTCATCTCGCTTCATTAGGGTACGAGATTTTATATTATCGTTCATATTAACAACAATGATAGAATTCGACACTCAAAAAAGTCAACTTCATCCAAAAATAGCTCTAATCTTCCTTCTTCTTGAAAATATTTTAGTTGATCCATCACGTTCTTAATTAAATGCATATTTTGTACAATATTTTGATCTTTTTGTTGCAGCAAGTTTGACCGATCATGTGTATATGCCAATTGTTGTTTCATTAAGTGTAAACTAAATACAAAGTCATAACTCTCCGTTCTAATTAACGAGGTCTTAGACATACCTCGTGTATCGTTGTTACTACCATCGTGAAACACATTCACCAACACTTTTATTACAGAGAGTCACATCAAGTGTAGACACAATAAGGTTATGTAATGTAATCCCCACCTAGTGTCTCCCGGTCTTGACAATCTTGTTGCTTGATTTTTCCCTCTACCACTAATAATTTCTCTGGACTCAAGGCGTTCAATTATTCAATCATGCTCACTTTGCCGAAGATTGTCAACCTGTTTGCAAGATGATCCACTCGTGTTCACAATTAAGCTAATTAGACCAAAAAAGTCACTAACACTTCGGTTAGTTTTTGCCACAGCAACAATCACCAATTGAAGTTGATAAGCAAAATAATGAACATACATTGCATAAGAATTTTCTTTTAAAATTAATGACTTTAACCCATGAAATTGTCCTTGCATATTTGAAGCACCATCATATACTTGACCTCTCAATCTAGACAAAGATAGTTCATGTTTGACAAATAAAGTATCAATGACGTGTATCAAACATTGTGATGAAGTTTCTGCGACATGAACCACAACTAAAAATTGTTCAATAACTCCGTCACACTTATTGACATATCTAAGAACAATGACCATTTGTTTCTTCACCGAGTATCACGAGATTCATCGACTAAGATAGTGAACAAATTATCACTGATATCATTTAATATTGCACGTGTAGTCTCCACAGCACAAACATTATTCATTTCCTTTTGAATCGCTGGAGAAGTCATATGACTATTTCCTGTACCATTTTGTCCAATAACCTTGCCAATATCTTTATTTCTTGTGTCGTAACATTCAATAAACTCGAAAAAAATATCTTTGTTAACTGAAGTTGAGGACTCGTCATGTCCACGAAAAGATAAACCTTGTTTTAAAAAAAGTCGAACCAAATCCAAAATCGCAGTCACACGATTGTGATAATCAATTTCAATCTCATGACCTTTCAATGATAATAAATGTAACACATTTTGCCTATGATTTTTAATTGCTTCGAGTTGTGTTAAGGCATCATTATGCACAATATGGACCCCACTAACATACTATCTAAATTTCTGTAAGGCTTTCTTCCAATTGTTAAATCCTTTTTACTGTGAAGACAACATCCCTAAAGCGACTGACATTATTTGACTTGAAAATATAACGATAAAACAATAAGCTTTATCAGTTGATACACACTATTCCAACCAATCAAATTCTTTGAACCATTCATATCAAAACATCCTTCTAGATTTCAGACATTTCGAAAATGTATGTCCAATTGGTTGGCAAAAACATTTTGATACATACTCTCTTCTGCCACGATCTCTAATCCTATTATCAAATTCTTCAATCTGTTTTCCGTAAGCCTGGATCGCTAACAATATCATGCGAATCAAACTCAACACTAGAATCCAAGTTGAGTTGTTCATTATGAGCACTAGTAGAATCAACAGAAATCTTTGGTCTTTTGATTAAATATTTATCTATTAACCTACCCAAATTTGAATATAGTTAAAAATAATTCATGAATAATAAACAATGAAAAATATTTAAAACTAAATTATCCATAAAGTATTACATAATATCAAAATCTCTAGGGGTGGGCACATTTTACCCAAAACCGGATCTGAACCGAGATCCAAACCGGACAAGAATCGAAAAACCAAAAACCGTGGTTATTGGATCGGATTTGGGTCTGAAAATTGAGAACCGAATCAATTCGGTTCGGGTCTGGTTTTGAGAGTGTAAAACTGTTGAATAACCAGTTCATGAGGTTTTAATTTCTATTTTTTGTAGTTTCAATTTGAATTTTTTGCCCAAAACAAGTTTAATTATGTATAATTTTCCCATAAATTGAAAAATATACGAATATCACAATAATTGAGTCTAATTAGGCATAACCAGGAAATCAAACCGGAGAATCGAACCCTAAATATCATAATTACTCATTAATTGGTTCTAATTGGGTAGAACCGGAAACCGAACCGGATAAGCGGACCCATAACCGGACCATATCCAACATATTGGTCCAGTTTTGGGTATTCAAAATAGAGAACCGGTTACTCCGGTTCGGGACAGTTCCAGAACCGTGCCCAACCCTAAAAATCTCAACATAACTTTATTTAAATTATTCATAGTCATATAATTGCAATGATAAATAAAATTTAATCACTAAACTATAATAAGCACAACAAATATTTATGTGAGAAACTAATCGATAAATAATAAATTAAGTGATATAAAATATTTTTAAAACAAACAATATAAATAGATAAATGAATTTAATCAATAAAGTATAATAAGCAAAATAAAAGTATAAACAAAAATCATAAGAAACTTTACCAAAATAAAATGACACACCACAATATAATATCACAATAAAAAGTATCAATAGAATTAATAAACAAAATAAAAAAAATAAGGAAAACCCAACCGGCGAGATCAACAAGAATAAGGAGAGAGTGACGCAGTGAGCTACTGGGTGAGTGGATGAGATTAGTGTGGGGAGGGAGATTAACTAATAATAATATCAAATCAATTGTGATTTGTTAATGTATGGGCACAACAAAGGAGCCCGAATCCCATAAGAGCCCACAACACACTCATCTATTCAAAAAAAGTAGTGGTTTATGACGGGGAGGGGCAAATGCAATTTTCGGACAAAATTCGATATTAACAATTTCCGAAATCCCCCGTGGATCCACCCCTGATCTCACATGATTGTAATCTGTTCAAATTACAGAGAGAGATGTGCGCTTCTGTGTAAACTTCTTTTGGATTGGAAGACATACTTGATATATTGTCATTCATGTGAACTCAAATTTAAATATATTTTTTCTTACTCTTGTTCCTCTCCTTGCTTCAACTTGAACTGACACTATTTCCCTTTTGTTTCCATTGTAATCATTAATTACAATGTTGTCATTACCTTGAACATTAGAATTTGCTTGTACTTGTGATTCATTGGATGTTGTATCCTTGACAAATTCATTTTTCAAGAACTTGACGTTTTCCTCCAATTTTCGAACTCTATATGCTTAAGAGTTATCTGCATAGTCTACAAAACAAACATTTTACCTCTTATTCCAAGTTTTTGAAGGTCGTGATCAATAATTTTATAATTTGCTATGCATCAAAAACCTCTAAAATAATTTATGTTTGATTTTCGACCATTCCATAATTCATAAGGAGATTTATGAGTATTTTTTTTTTTGTAGGAATTCAATTTTCTACATGACAATAAATTTTGAGTGCTTTTCTCCACAAGAAAGTAGGTAAACTATCATCAAAAGAAAAGAATTAACCATATCAATAAGGTTGGTAAAAAATAACCGTTAACCAAATGGAACTGGACAGAACCGAACCAGTATTAACCAGAACCGGAAGAAATCAGTCTGGTTTCAGTTTCGAATTATAATAATCGGTGAGTATCAGTTCAATTTCTGGTTCTCGTTATACCAAATCGCGATTAACCGCTTTTACCGGTGAAGTTTAATAAATGAGAGATGAGATGGTGGTTTAATAAAGGAGAGAGGTACTGTTATTTATTTTCTAAATTTTTCTCTCCTATAGATGTCATTCACTTTCCTAAATTTTGGCAAGAATTTGTTTTCCTCTTTTTGTCTCTCCTCTTCACTCTTCATCTTATAACATGATATGTTTTAACTACTAGTTTTACGTAATCATCATTGTTATTATTGCGCATCTGGGCAAGAGCCATAATCTCCGGCCAACTAAGGTCAAATCCTATATGTTTATGTCTTGATTTCTTTATCATCCAATGTCTCTCCCTTACTTGATTTATCAGTCAGGAAAGAGCCATAATCTCCGGTGCCGACCAAATCTAGCCCGACGATGATGAACCATAATTAGTTCGGCGACGAACCAAATTCAGCCCAACAACGATGAACCATATTCAACCCTCTCTCCCAATTTCCCTCGTCGGAGCCTAACCTCAATCCCACCTCTGATTTTCCCATTTTCAGTTTGTCTTTTCAATTTTGTAAGTGAAAACCGGTTAAACCAAAAAAATCGGTCTAATTTTACGATTAATCGAAAGTTTGGTTTCAAGGGTTGTCCTTTGATGATTCAAACCATTATCTTCACAATATTTCTCAAAGGATGTAGGAAAATATTCGCCACCCCTATCACTGATAAGAATTTTAGTTTTCTCTTCTTTTTTTATTTTCGACTAAAGCTTTAAACTCTTTGAATTTGTCAGATGTTTCATTTCTAGTACTTAAAAAATACACATAAGTGACATGGGAATACTCATCAATGAAAGTGATAAAATAATTTTCCCCCCTCTAGATAAAACACCATTGGATTCACAATATAGGTATCTAAGTATGAAATTTCAGAATTTCGTTCAATTCTAACATATGGTTCTTGTTCATGTTTGCTTGAACATATATTTCACATTTATCAGAAAAAACATCACAACAAGTAATGTAACCATGTTTAGACATATAATTCAATGTACGAAAATTAATATGTGCTAATCTAGAATGCTAAAGAGAAGGAGAATACTCAACAACATAAGCAACCACATAATTTATTTCATTAATATTGAGTTTGAACATGTCATCACAAGTGTAACCTTTTGCTATACACATTCCATTATTAGTAACAATATCTTTGTCTGATTTCAATACTATCTTAAAGTCTTTCTTAACAAGTAAATTGACTGATACAAGATTCTTTCTTAATTATAGAACATGGAATACATTCATCAATGTTAACTTATTTCTCGAAATAAAGCTCATCTCCACTGTTCCTTTTTCTTGCACCCTTATTGTCACATGATTTCCCATTAGAACTTCTTTTGCTTCTATCAATGGATCATATATTTTGAACATGAATTTGTTGTTACAAACACAAATTTTGGCACCATAATCGAGTCACCATCTATAGAAACAGTAACAATCGTCATATGAAGTTCAGTGATCATACCAATCTACATTTCAAAAATCATTGCAACCAATTAATGTGTTTCACATTCGACCACATTTGCACT
The DNA here is from genome assembly GCA_036897365.1 of Geranium brycei. Lineage (NCBI taxonomy): Eukaryota > Viridiplantae > Streptophyta > Magnoliopsida > Geraniales > Geraniaceae > Geranium > Geranium brycei. The sequence continues at coordinate 1,192 of JAYMTP010006293.1, read as the reverse complement.
ATTTTTTGTGTCAGATCCAGAAGGTTTCTTTGAACCATTTTCTAGTACATGTAGTCAACCCATAAATTACTTGTTTTTCCAAAATGAAAACATGTCATGTCATCTGTAACCTCTTACTTTTGATATGATTTCTTTTTAACATATTGTTCTTTAGGTGCATGCCTTTCTTTTAGGGGCTTTCGACCATATAACTCATCATATATATACCATAATGTATATGGCTCAATAATTCGATGACTGATCTTTTTGTATGATTTATATTGTGTCCTAAATTTGAAATTTAGTGGCTTTCGGCCACATAATCTTACAAACAATCATTCAACGAATTCATAATATACCCACGACACACTAGCTTGTCCTCCTTGCACTATTACGCTCATTCTTTAGGTGTTCAGAACCATCAAGTATAGGATATGAATCATAGTACGGTTTGCCTCGAGTGCACACAATATCTTGAGTGTGGTAAATAAAAACAACATACGGTCCATCCACCAAGTACAATTAGTTCAATCAAAACGAGTCAACTTTAACTTGTGCATTCTCAGTAGCAAAGAATTATGTTTCCATAGTTGAATAAATTCCTTACGATTATTAGAGGTATAATATGCTGAATAATAAGAAAAACAGAATTGTAGTAAGACGTTTATTATACTGTATGTAAGTGTAGTATACAATAATTTGATAATAAGTCTGAATATATATTTAAGGAGATGTGTAGATCTTTGAGTAATTACATTTATTGGAATGCATGGAAGTGTAGTATATATAGCATGACAACGTGACTTATCATGAAAAGTCATATTGTTTAAAAAACAATCATGTCTCTTCAGATTATAACTGTTTCTAACTGTAACAGAATTATCCAAAAACAAAATGTTGAATCAGATTAGCCCAACACCCACGTTGCAAGTGTCATTGTCTTGATTATTAATAAGGGAAAATTCAACTTAACCCCTCTTAACTGTGGGCGAGTTTCACCTAATCCCCCAAGAGGCCAATATTAGCACTAATCGTATGTAAATGTAACGATTTGGGCGTGAGCTTTTTCCAGTTGTTCGATGGCCCTCCCTCGCAGTTCCTTTGAATTTCAAATACTATTCAAGATCCTCTAATTTCGATTATCTAATAAATCGTTTAATGAAAGTAGATTCATTTCAGAACTTCGATGATCCCTTCCCGAGCCAAACATGAA
>JAYMTP010006292.1:0-12269 GCA_036897365.1 Geranium brycei | reverse complement strand
AGGTGACGTATTGAAGCTTAAGCAAGCCGAGACCCCCTAGTTCGGTATGCTTGCATGAATATGCCCACCGACGCCAGATAACTCCGGTTCCCTCTCAGTATCGATCTACCAAGCAATCAAAACCGCTGGCCCTTCCAGTACCGATCTACCAACGGTTCCTAGGTCTCAACCCATCTCGGCTTGAATCCCACCTCCTTCCCCGACCCCATCTCCTTTCCGCTCTGCCTCGCGCCTACACCACCCGAACCAGACGTCTCCGGTCAGAACCTACCTCGCCGGAGCGAATCCGAACGCCTCCTTCCCAAACGCAAACCAAATCATAGCTCGCCAATTGGTACCTTTCGCCCCTTCAATAGACGTCCCCGCACCTACCACCGCACCACCCAGTAAATTTGCCAAACCGATCCCTTACAGACGTCGCCACCGCAAGACCTCACCAATTTGGTGAGAAACCCTAATTGCCAAAGACGAAGGGTACATGCCGCCTCTTTCCTATCTTCTCTGCTTTAATTATTTCAAATATTAAATTAGATACATAATATATCATTATTTATATTAATTATGTTTTATCATACTACCTAGAAAATTGTACTCGTGACCCACTTGAATAATCCTATATTTTTTGTTGTCGATAATTTAATTACTCTCTAATTTATTTCAGATTGAAAAACACGTCATTATTCGTTTGGAAAAAGAAAATTAGTAAAATTTTAGCTCAAAGTCTTAAACTGAGCTTTCATTTGAATGATATTAACTGAACCTTTTATACATTTGGCCTCCTACGTTAATAATATCATTGAACATGTTATGAATGACAGTTAAAATCATTATCTTTTAACACTATTAGGTAAATTAAAAATTATATAACGTATAAACTAATTATACAACTCATGCGAGACCAAGTGGGTCAAGTGTAATTTCTTAGATAATATGATAAAATACAATCAATAATAATTTAATTTGAACAATGACATATATACCTTTAATATATTTAAAAAAATATTTATATGGGTTTAAAGTGAGATATACTCAAAATAATAAATATATATAAAGTATTAATGAAACACATACGAGAAAGTGGACAAAATTTGTCTGGTTGAGTCGGTAGGAGACTATCAAATTTTCTGACCGAAAGTTGGATCCCTAGAGATAGAGCATTGAAAGAAGAATTTTTTTCAAAGTGACATCACTGTAGCTCAATAGTATAATACTACAGTGAAAGTAAATAAAAACAGTCTGCTTTCAGTGCGGTAGCGACACGTGTAAAGTTAACATATATTTCAAATTAATTTGCATAGTGACATAGATTGTTAAATATTTTATTTATTTACAATTTTTTGTAAAAAATCCTAGTTTTGGTGTATCACAGTTTACACCTCTAAAAGTAGTTTTTTTTATATTATTACTGACTATGTAAATTAACATGTGAAAAAATATATCCCTAAACTTTTAAAAAATCACAAATATGCATTAAATTATAAATGAATAATTACTTGCAAATAAATTAATAATCATTGAAAATAATCAATTGTTACCAAAAAGAATAACAAAATGGATGAAATTTTGTTGTGACTTAAAGGTCATAGTTGAAAGCTTGTTCTTGTTAAAATCATACTATATTTTGAGGATGTCATACATTTTTCTAACTTACACATCACAAAATCACTATGTAATGTCCTTTAGAAATTTAGTAAAATATCATTAATATTGATTTTTTTTGAAGGAATCAATAATATGATTTGATTTCATTAATAAATTACAAACTATCAGTGAATTCTCAAATAGTATTAACATAGACATGTAGAGAAATCAACTGATCATTACTCAAAGAATAACACTTTCATATTAGCAATAGAAAGTAATCAAGAATCCACAAACCCATCTTATCCAATTGATTTTCTCACATTATAATCCACAAATCGAAGCATTTCAAAGCTTTTGCACCTCCTTTGTTACAGTTACAGGATACAATATTATCTTGACACCCAATACCACAAGAATCTCTACTCCTTGGACTTCCTCTGAACTACAAGGAAACAAAAAATGGACAAAATTCTACAAGATGTAAGGAGTGCAAGATGCAATATGATCTCGCGTGCCTCGGAAAAATCAATGGCATCGCCAAGTTTACAGTTCATCGGTACTAGCTGAGAGTGACTGCCCATTCTTTTGGTCAATCACGCTCTCACAACCCCTGAGACCCATGGAACAACCACAGGCGCTCTCGGGTGGGAGTTCCTATACGATTCGGAGTAGGTGTCCTTAAAATTCACTTTCGGGTCTTCTGACTGCATTTTGATACCAAAAAGCAAGAACATCAGATTAGGTTTTGTTGAGTTAGTGAGCAATGTTATGTAAACCGTTGGAAAGAAAAAGCAGTGATGAAACACTTACATATTTTAGCCAGCACTCATTGAGTTTGTGTTCATATATATCTGGTGAATAGCAACCCGACTCAGAAGGACAATAAACCCATATGTTGCACTTCTTTTGACCCGGCTTAGCGTTTTTGGCTTGATCCAAGCAAGCTTGACAGCAGTCAGCTGCACTCTCTTTAGGGTGAGTAAGACCCCATCTCACTGCTGCACCGCCATAGTCTGTGTGAAGTTCAGCATTGCACACCCCAGGAACTGGCCTGCCCGCTAGCGGCTCCTCTGGATATTCCAAAATTTTAATCGCACAGAATGAGTATAGATTCAGTTAGAACTTTGAGCCCTCAATAACTGGTTCTGCTTTTTTTTATAGAAAAACTGAATGTGCATCTATATGTACAGAAAAATCGCATACCAATCTCTTCTTCATCTTCAGGTTTATCATCGTGTTCAATGTTCTCGACCACATCAGGTATCCACAGACCTATTTCTTCCATCAGCACTTCCCATTTAGACTCTAGGGCTTTTCTTAGCAACCCTGTAAAAAAATCCAGTATACCACAAAAAACAAGGACGCGATCAAGAAAATTTGGAAGTGCCTTACAGATCCAAGTACAATGGATGTCCAATCTCAGTTTTCTATTTCTACTAATTGTTTAAATACCAGATTCCTCGGCCGGTATGGAGGAGTTTAACGATCCTGTTCGCAGTGCAGCTAACTTATCTTCGCGCCAACTTTCAACTGCTTCTGTTCATTGACAAAATGGTAGCACAATAACTACCCCGAAATTAGCCAAATAAACAGTAATAACTTAATTTGGTGTGCATAAAAAAGTTGAGTATCCAAATTATGCAACAGCAGTAACCAGATAAGTGGAACAAATTCCATTTTATATCGAGAACTGAGTCAAATCATCTGTGAAGAGTGAAGACCCTATATAACCAACATAAGATGGCATTGAAGTTATATCTGCAAATAATGGGTATTTGGTGTCGGTAAACAGGTTGAGCAATCATCTAGGTCAGTTAGAGTTTGGGTCCCTATAAGATAATGAGTGTGTTTAATTATTGAAGTAGTTAATGATAACAGTAATGGCTTAACTAATATGATAATTCATTGACATCAGAAATAAATTATCAATCCAAAATGGTACATAGTTGGATGATAACTGAAGAGATTGGTATATGTAATCATTGTTGAATCTTCTCATAGGTAATTCTCCTTCAAGTTTATACTGATTTGAATGAGCTTGAAAGATACTAGGAATCTATGTCCTGCCTAAATTAAAATTTTCAAATATGGTCTGATATAGGGATATGAGATAACTCATTCCTAACGATCATTCGTTGTCAATGAAGAAAGAATCATCTGTTAATACCTCATGCTTCAATGCAGCGTAACATTTTGAGTATGCCATAAAATACACTCATTTCTGCCGGGGCAAAAAATTATACCATCTTGTCAATCAGGGTTACTAAGGTTTCCTATTTAGGGTTTCCTAATTTGGATTAGTAGATATTTTCCTATTTGTAATGTGTATTCCCTATATAAAGGGATGCCCCCATTGTATTATGAACAACAACAATCATCAATAAAGCTTGAGATTGACACATCTAATCTCTCATAAATTACAAGATAAGAATCCAAACTTCAATTTACAGTTTTCTTTTACAATAATGTTCTTATATTTATCACACGTAGTAATGGATTTATGTTTCAGGCTAATGAAGTCCGAGTAACACATAAGTTTGCAGCTAAGAGATTCCATTATAGCTATAAACAGTCCAGAATTAAGATATATGTAGCCCTAATAAACTACTTGTATATATGATCATTAAACAAACTGCTTGGTAACATTCCAATAATCCTCATAACTCATAAGTACCACCTCATATTTGCTTGATATCATTAAAAGAAGTCTCGGGTCACAAAATGGAAATATCACACTGAGATATTTTTTTTTGATCAACATATCACACTCTAGATTACTTGCAGATGTCTGGTTCAGGAAAGAAAATGCAGAACAAGAATACAGTCAACCATAAGAATAAAGTAGGATGCACCAACCTCGCTGCTCGGTTGCATTAGCAGAGTTCAAGATTTTCAACCTCTCCAAAATCTCTTCCGTCATCACCTGCTTCGTTTGCGCTGACAATTCGATTTCAAATTGTTCTCTTGAAAGCTCTTCCTTCAATGCCTTCACCTTTTGTCCATAACAAAGCAACAATGAACAAAACTAAACTCAATAGCTCAACCAAAGCAAATGCCCACAATCCTATCAAAGCTCTAGAGTCAACAATAACAAAATCCTACGAGCTCTTACCAATTTAATAAGCTTTACTGGTTTATATGCTTTTCGAATCCCAATGGACTCTTCCATTTTCCTAAGCTGTTCTGGGGTTTACATAACCGCTAAAAACAGCAATCTTATCCCAACATATCTCCATCAACAACTCTCAAATCCAAATGGGTATTCATATATAAACATCAAAGACACATAGCTGGAAGCAATCAATGAACAGGAGGCTAAAACTAGAAATAACCAAAAAAATCACCAACAAAAACACAGAAATCCAAATGGGTTTTCATATATTAACATCAAAGACAGAGCTGGAAGCAATCAATGAACAGGAGCTAAAACTAGAACACAAAAAAACACAGAAATCCAAATGGGTTTTCAGCAATCAAAGAACAGGAGGCAAAATTTAGAAGATTTACCAATCTGTGTATCGTTATTGTAGAGATAGATAGAAGAATAGAGAGAGCGAAGAACGTAAAGAGCAACAACAATGTTGATGGAGCACAGAGCGATGGTGGTTTTCTTGTAGGAGCAAGAACAGCGCCATCCTCCCCTCGCCATCTCCCTCTCCCCAGCTCACCTTCATTCCGCCATATCCACACACTCTGCAGAGAAGACGAACCAAAAAGCTTGCTTATTTAAGAAGAAATCTGGGGAGATTGCTTGTGGGTATGGTAGATCAATCGACGCGCAAAGCAGATCCAGAGAATCAAAGCTTTGCTCTGTGCGGGAGGATCTGCAAATTCCGCTTTGCCCCAAAGAAGTGGAGAGGAGTAAAGCTTGTTGATGGCTTGGACCTGTGACTAATTACGGTTTGCTGATTTGAGCTAAACAGTGATTAAGGAAGGTGCAGTTATTTGAGGTTGGTGAGGGTAAACAGTGATTACGGAGGTGTATGTTTGGACTGTATTTCATCGGAATCTAATGCATCCTCTCTAGGACTAGAGAACCAGAAGTTAAACCTCTTTTGGTACATGTATGAGGTGATTATTAATTTTGGTACATGTATAATATGATTATTAATTAATCATTAAAAGTTTACTTATTTTACATCTTTAAAGTAACTAAACTAAATTATTTCATTAATTTATGAGATAATTTTTGCTAGGTATACTAGCAAAACCTCGTTATCAGGTAGGCATATCTAAAATTTTCTTTTAATTTCGTAAGTTATCTGAACTAAACTAATTATCACCGATTTGCACTCTTTAACAGTTTTATGACATGACGATTTTGTCATTCCATTAAATAACTAATTGTGTTAAAGGTCAATGGCATATTAATCTTTTTGCATAAAAATTTGAAATGATGATTGTGCATTGGACCGCTGGTTTGACTCAATGTTCGGTCTGGTAGGTTAGACTGGCCTTCATCGTCTCCATTTCGACGTCCCTGCCTCCCGATTTCGGGCTTTATCGTCCCCATTTCGACGTCTCTGTGCCTCGATTCCGGTGTCCCGATGTCGGCGTCTCTGACATCCCATCAACTCTCGATTTCGGTGTCCTTTCCTTTGAAACCGAGTCGCACTACCCAGATCTTTAAGGTCGTCAACTGGATCTCCATCGAGAAAATTCAGAGGGTTTCAGATATCTCCACCATGAACGCCGACTGGATCTTCAAGGCTTTCTCCTTCAACCCACCCTGATTTCCTCGACGTTGATCTTAGTTCTTCGACCCAAAATACCCTGTCATTGCTCTATGGTCTCCGACCCCAACAGACCAACTTGGCTCCCAAAACGTAATTCAACCCTGCTCGCTGTCTGACCTCATCCCCACAACCCACTCTGGCCCCGACCTCTTCTTCCCCACAACTCGACTCCTTTAACAAAGCCGAGCCTAGCTACCACCAGAGCTTCTGCATAAACTAGTGGACGGAACCTGCTCCTCGTCGATTTTAATTTAAATTTCTCTTCCTTTGATCGATTTTGATTTGTTCTCCTCTTCCATGCTGCCATAATTGCGAGAAGCATGTGGGCGTTGTCGGAAAGAGAACCATATGCTGGAAAAAACCAGACCGAAAAAGGGAATCAAAATCGACTTAGCCAGGGAGATGCATAATCATCATTTCACAAAAACAGTTACAAAGTGTAGAATGGTGATAATTTAGGTGACTTACGTAAAAACTTTAAGTGTATTTATTTGATAATCAAGTTTTACCAAGTGTACTTGACTAAAATGATCCCTTCATTTATTTGTAAACTAAAATTTTATAGTGCTAAATGAAAAATGTTCACATGCAATAAGATACAAAATCTGAAAAATTGATATGATCACATAAGAAATTAGTTTTAATCATTGTTGAAAAAATCGATTTAGACTGGATTTAGTTTCTCTTAGACTTTTAGTCATTATTGTTGTGAAAATTAATTTAGGCCGGACTTCTCCGACTCGATTCCACTTCTTCACTCTTACCCAACTCGAAAACTTTTCAAGTTTTCACCGCTTTAATAATTTCTTTTGAAATACTTACTATGACAGTTCATGACGATTAGGTTTAGCTTGCTTTCTTCTCATACATCCAACAATCCAACGTTTATATTAATTAGGCTCGTTTAATAAACGAGTTAAGTTAAACCCAATTGTTTAAAATTCATTAAAATTGCAAGTTGGTTCGATTATATTTGTTTTTTTATTGAATATATATATATATATGATAAAAATATATAATAATCATTTTTGAACAAAACTCGAGTTCAATTGTGTTGACCTCAGTGAAACCCCTACCACAAAAGGTCCCCAACCAAAGGAAGCAGATCGTTGACCTGAAGATGTTGATGGAGAAGAAGATACTTGTGACCGGCGCTTCCGGTTACCTGGGAGGCCGGCTGTGCCACGCCCTCCTGAAGCAGGGCCACACCGTGAGGGCCATGGTCCGCCCAACGAGCGACGTCTCCACCCTTCCTCCGCCCACCGACGGCTCGCATATCGAGCTCGTCCACGGCGACGTCACCGACTACCGGTCCCTCCTCGACGCCTGCTCCGGCTGCCACGTCCTCTTCCACGTCGCCGCCCTCGTCGAGCCCTGGCTTCCAGATCCTTCTAGATTCCTCACCGTAAGCTTCTCTTGCTTTCCGAGAAAATAGATGATGTGGAAATCGAATTTTGAATCTCAGCACTGTTCAGTTCAATTTGCTCAAGCTGAATTTACTAGATTTTGGCTCCACCTGGTGTGATTGAAATGGTGTGTGTGTCTTGAGATTTAGGTCAATGTTGGGGGATTGAAGAATGTGTTGCGAGCTGTTAAGGAGACGGAAACAATGGAGAAGCTGATATACACGTCTTCCTTCTTCGCTCTCGGATCAACCGATGGATATGTTGCTGATGAGAGTCAAGTAATGAATTCGTGATCGGTGTCTTCTATTTATTTCTGGTGTTTGGTTCGTAACATGATGAAGTGTGCTGATAGGTCCATCCCGAGAAGTTCTTTTGCACGGAGTATGAGAGATCAAAAACCGTTGCGGATAAGATTGCGCTGCAAGCTGCTGCGGATGGGGTTCCCATAGTGCTGCTTTATCCTGGTGTTATTTACGGTCCTGGAAAGGTCACATCTGGGAATGTCGTTGCTCAGCTGGTATGGTTAATCGCTTACTGTTTTCTTCTGTCTTACGCGGCTAAATGTATCAGAATTCCAAAGCATTTCAATATGTGAACTCTATAGTAGTACCCTATCACTGAGAATTTGTACTATCTGTTAATAGATCAATTTAATCCGTGTTGAAAAGGTAAAACAGTGTTTGTTTGCGTGGGCTCTAAGCTTATTTTTCTTCCGTGTAAGCGTCCCACATTGATAAGTTGTGGATCATATCACAACTCGATAAGTATCTTAACTATGAGCTTGAATTCTTAGGTCGACTAGGCTTTAACATGGTATCGGAGCTTGGTGATTGTGATCTACGCACATCCCAAAGGCACATTTGTTGTTCCGTGTGTAGAGTCCCACATAATGTGGATTTTCTCAATCCTCCTGGACGTGAGGGAGGGATTGTTAGAGTATGGTAGAATGTGTTTATTTGAAATGAGATTTTCAGTCATGTATTTTTATGACTCCATTTGTAAGAGTGTATATTTTTGTTTTTCTTGTTCATTCTCGGAGATTTTTATTCTAATACGTTGAAAAAAAATCAGTGTATCATTTGATACTAAAATTATATCGAGGGCTGATTTTTCATGTTAGTAATTATTATGGTTTTCTCCCAAGTTTTTATGATAGTGGGTGTTCATTTTTGCTTTCCAGCTGATTGAGCGCTTTAATGGACGGTTACCTGGATATATAGGCTATGGGAAAGATAAGTGTTCCTTGAGCCATGTTGAAGATGTGGTAGATGGACACATTGGAGCTATGAAGAAAGGGAAAACCGGGGAACGTTATCTTCTTACAGGAGAAAATGCATCTTTTGTTCACGTTTTTGATATAGCTGCTATTATCACCGGAACAAAAAGACCTAGGTTTAACATACCCTTGTGGGCTATTTTGGCTTATGGTTGGGTGTCTGTTCTTATCTCTAGAATTACGGGAAGGCTTCCTTTGATTAGTCCACCGGTATGCTTTCCTTCTCTTTTTATCCGAATCTTCATTTGTTCCATTATTGTTTCTCTGAATTCCTCAGTATTCTGTATTAACGACTGCATGTTATGGTAATCAAATCAATTCCAAATGCTTTAGATTCTGGATGAAAACTTCAACCTTATCAATTTTTTGAGAACTATCAGGACTTGTATATGGAATCTACATTATGTTCTTACAGTTTGTGTTTTAATTTGGAGCAGACGGTGTATGTACTAAGGCACCATTGGGCATACTCTTGCGAGAAGGCCAAAGCAGAGCTGGGTTACAACCCTAGAAGCTTGAAAGAAGGATTAGAAGAGGTGCTACCATGGCTGAAGAGCTTGGGAGTAATAAAATACTGAATGTACCAACGTTTACATCTGTTTGTCTGAAGGGTATGTTTTTAATTTGCCATTGTGAACATCAATAGTTTAGCTGGTACTGAGAATGGCTTACTCCTCAAGGCTCTGCAGTGGCATTTTAATGCTAAAACTATGTACATAACCAAATTTGCTCAAAAATAATATGCTGAAGAACTAATGGTCTGTTATTGTTGGAATTAGCAGCCGAATACAATTCGCTTTTAAATGTGATACTCTCACAAGGACTTGACCTGCAAGTTGAAGACAACCGTACTCTGATTTCATGATGGAAACATGATCCATTTAAAAGTTTTCTGATAGGTGGAAACTCATATTAGTGATTTGAGCTGGTGAACGATCCACATCTTCCGTATGTAAAATTCTAGACGTGGAGCAACAAGATGAAAATTACTCTATAAGAGTGTAGTTAGATGATAACCAAAATATGATAGAATGATATAAGTATGATCACTTAAAAAATTAAGCTTATAGGTGTTGAGGTCTTGGCTTATTATTTAAGTCCGGTGTACGGAATACTTATTAAATTTAGCATTTCCTCTTTCATGTTTATGATTGAAGGGAAACAATGATTGAAGGGAAACAAGTTATGTTGTCACGTTAAAATTTAATTTATTTACAAATTGAAGTTGGTAGTTTGAGGTTTCGAAATACTTGTCAAAACACAATAATAGACTCGAATGCTAGTGTTTATATGTGTACAAAAAGTAACCTGGTTCTGGATGGTAATGGGATGAGATTGTTGGGAGGTTTGATGATAGCAACGCTCTGATAACTCAAACCTTTTAAGTGATGGAATGAGTTTGTTAGTTGATTTATTTGATAATTCAAATCTTTTAAGTGCATTCAAACCAAAGTATTCCAAAAAAACTCTCTAATTTTAATTTTTGTAGAAATTCTACCCTACCGTAAAGATGAGACCAGATATTTCCTAATGAATGCAAAAAAATAATTCAGTGCAACAAATGCAACTACAATTTTGCTTTAAATGAAGTCAAAGAATTAGAAATATGAAATGACACCATTAAAATCATAAATTAAAATTTGACCAACTAGCAAAGAGACATTTCGTCTTCAATCTTGCAATGTTTATGAAAAAAATTTAAAAAAATGAATCAAAATGTGTTAGGATTTGCCCTTTTTAAAATAACTAGTTGGCTAGATCCAATATATGAAATAAATAAATTTAAACAATTAATGCAATTTTAATCATGTATTATTTGTAGAGAGGTGAAGGATTTGATAATGTTTGGAGAATGAGGAAGAGTCATATCATATGGGTAGAAATAAATTTTGATGATGTAATTTCTTGAAAAAAAACATGTGTATTATTTATTTCAAAATAGTTGTAAGGCTAGGTGCAAAAGAGAGGTTGACTTGGTACATAAAAAGAAACCTATTACTAGCCTATTTCAATTCATTTCCCAACTTAATTTATAAGAAATTATTCATATCAATCATTTGGTAAATATAATAATTCAAATTGTATATTCAAAAAAAAAATAATAATTCAAATTGGTAATCCTTGTCCTACCCATGCCCCCTTTCTTTTCTTTGATCTATAGTTATTTTCTCTTCTTTCTTTGGGTTGATTTTACTAATGAAACTTTTGAAGTTGCATCATTACAGACTAAATAACTACTTATAGGTAATCAAGCATTAGTATTCCTTCAATATTTGAGTTTATGTAAAACCTAAATTTGGATTGACTTTGAAGTATTTTAAAATTTTCACCTATTATTTTGCTCTTTTAATTAAACTGAATGTTGAAAAAATAGAGTGAAATCATTATTATTATTTTTTCTATATGGCGTGGGTACGTAGGTAAGAATTAGGTTTGATATTAATATCATCTCATATATATGTATAGATGGTAATGAATTAAAATTACCAAAACCCATCCCTCAATTTTCACCCACAAAAGGTCAAGAAAATAAGAAAACAAAACAAACCCAATTACATACCCATGAGATGAGACTAGAGAGAGAGAGGGTTTCAGATTTCAATGAATGGTGATAAATGGGTCATGTGAAGCAGAAGAGAGGTTTCCAAAAATGGGACTGTGTAAATGCCATATTTGGCTTTTGTACATATACCTTGTGGCCAAAGCTTCTGTCCCTCAAAACCATTTTCCATGTAAAATATATAAAAATGAGGCATTACTTGAACAAAATTGAAGTTCGATGGCATGAAGTCATAACAATTAGTTGTTAATTGCTCAGTTATTATCTTTTTCCATTCATGAAAATGAAATTTAAGAAGACAAATTAAGCATGCACATAATTATTGTCATGAGAAAACAAATAAATTATTTTGACAGCAAATTAATAACTCAATTTTATACATATACATTTTAATAATATATTTTTTAAATTAAATTTAAAACTTAAAGAGGATGTGTTGTGTGAGTGGTCCCTTAATCCATTTCAATGTTCTTCGCATTATCGAAAATTTGTTTGTTGCTCATTAGTACAAAGACTATATGATCATTTACTGCAGATGTTGATGTACTTAAGATTGGCTATTCCACGTGAAACCCAACCATTATAAAAATGAACCTGTCACCATCACAAAACCTCCAAAACATGACAATACTGATAAATCTTTCAAATTTCATTAACTTAAATTTTAAGTTAAAAGTTAAGAGATCGAAAATATATATTCATATATA
>JAYMTP010006291.1:0-12269 GCA_036897365.1 Geranium brycei | reverse complement strand
CGTTTTATTTATTCCAACAATGATAAAACATTACAATGTAGATGACTTATTACATTGGGCTAGGGCACAACTCTAACACAATAGTGCATAGTTCTTGATGAAAAGTAACTCGAAAAAGATTTTTTTACATAGAGAAAAAGAAAAAATTGAACAACAATTTCTTGTCCGCCCGTTAAAATATTTTTAGAAATATATAATAATGTGAAATTTACGATATCTTCTTCTATATGCTACTAAACTTTTCTAAAGTTATTCATTACTCATGTTATAATGTTTCATGTGGATATTTTTTCTTGATCCATTGTTTTCATACATCTATAAACAGTTAATTCATTAAAACATATTAGATGGAATGAAACATGCATCACCATTATGAAAATGAAACATGTCTAATAAGAGATAATGAAAAATATCCACAAAAGATACAAATACATGTTTGTAGAAATGAAATCATGAAAAATGAAATATATTTTTTTTTGTAAATTATGTAATCGTACAAATAAAATTATGAAATCGAAAAGAAATGTAATAAAATAAAAATTTTTGTGTGTAAATCTTGTATTTGTAAAAATGAAATTATAAAATAGTAAATAGTAAAAAATATATCTAAATCATATAGTTGTACGAAATAAATTAATGAAATTGAAAAATGAAATATTAAATCATGAAATATTAAGAAAATGAAAATAAATCTTGTATTTGTAACAGCATAGTAGTACAAAAATATAATCAGAATTAAGTAAATTAGATCTTAATTAAAAAAATAAAATGATTTATTGATATATCCTTATACTTACATGAAATTGTTATTCATGAGTCAATAAAAATTAAAATCATCCAAATCTTCATATCTTCATTTAATGGTCATAATTAGTTCTCTTTTTCTAATGTAAGATGTGGGTTATTACTTAAATATACTTCTATTTATGTGAAGCAATTTTTTCATTTGATGAAAACGTAAACAGAATTAAGTACTGTAAGTGATTTTGATAGTTGGGATAGTTTTGAAAGTGCTTTTTATAGTTTTGTGCATTTATGTGTCATTCACGGATTCAGCTACGAATCTTTGTCGGAATCAGAATTCTCATCCGAGTTGGAATGCGGACGATTTTCATCGTCGATGTCCGATAGTCCCCCTTCTGATTCTCCATCCTCTTTAGTGTTAGTTGCAATTTGCCTTTGATTTTTCTCACCAGAGTGAATTTTAACGGTTTCAGTCATGTTGACCATATCGACATTTTGTATACGGATGTATTTTTGTGTCATTTTCCCATTAAAAAATATTTTTTTATCAAAATATGAGAATTTACAAGATAATAGACATCCACACATTGGTGAGGAGAGAAGGAGAATTCCATAAGAAAGTGATATGTGGTTGGTAGAAAGCATTATTAAGTGGGGAATCCACACTAACTAGGCTTCATCATTTCCAATACCCAATTGTGCTAACAAAATACTCCTCTCCTACTCATTGTTTCATCAACTCACTCAGACTCAGCTGTCGGCAATTAAACAATACAAATATTCCCATGCCACCGCACCCACGTCCACCCAGTCAACATCATTTCTTGAACCCACTACTCGGAAGCTCATAGGTGGCACACGCCAGTACCATGTGTCTCAGCAACAGGGAATTACAACCCCACCAATAGGTTGAAAAAAATGACGTGGAAGGAGGTAACATAAATTGGGTGCAGAGCCAGGGTGGCACAAATGTCAGCAGATACGACGCCGTTTATTGTCGTGTGCCCTGTAAATCTATTTATTGGGCCGTTTCAAAACACCCTCCATCTCCCATGTTTACCCCTTTCTCTCCCTGCGGTTCGTCCAGTTATTACTTCTGAGCTTCTCGTGGCGGCGCTTGCTTGCTCCCTTCCTCGATCTGTCCTCTTGATCTGGGTAAGTCTTGTTTTTTTACTTTCTGGGTTTTGGGTTTGTATTGGGATTTGGTGTTTGGATCTGAAACGAACTTGGGGCATTGATTAATCATACAGGTGTGATGGCTAATCGGGTGGATCACGAGTACGACTACTTGTTCAAGATCGTACTGATCGGGGACTCCGGTGTCGGAAAGTCCAACATTCTTTCTAGGTTTACCAGAAATGAGTTCTGCTTGGAATCTAAATCCACTATTGGGGTCGAGTTTGCCACTAGAACTCTTCAGGTCACTTCTCCTTTCCTCTATCTCAGTTTCTTACATTTGTTTTATTGTTTGTTTATTACAACTTAGATTTTATAAGCAATTCTCCCAAAAGATTCTTTTTATTAAGAAACCACTGAATGTGTTTGGTTGATATTGCTGCAACTTAGTGATGGTAGAGATCTAGATGGATGGATAAATTTAAATTGCAACTTGTGTCGCATAATTAAGTGGAATCTGAGGTTTTTGTGCACCATTTAGGAAAAAAGTGGCCTCAACTTGAATTCAACAAGAATGATTGTGCATACTGGTTTGTGAAACTGATGAATGGGTTTTTGTGTGTGTGTGTGTGTTGTATCTGCTTCTGCTGTTTGCCTATTGATATATGGTTGAGATTAGTTTAGAAATTCAGAAAATCGATGATTCATTTGTTATGAATTGAAGGATAGAAAAGTGAAGGACATGAATTGGTTGTTGGGTTAAAGCAGAACCATTCATTTTTGTGTTGGTAGGCATTAGAATTGCCATTGATTTTTTTAAAGGAATTTGCGGAAGCAGCTAATATTAGTTGTCTAATGTCCTTGTCAATTGTTTGCCCGATCAACCTTTTTCTTGTTTGGAATAGTCGATGGCATGTCCAAGCTCATCACGTTGCTAAATATTAGAGCACAATAGGAACCTATGAGATGGAGAAAGGTTGACTCATTTAGAGGGCATCTTGAAATACATCAGGTCCTTCTCTCACTTGCATTTAAATTTCATTTCCTTGTTTACAATTATCTCTAGTCTTTGTTAATATGAGCAGGTAGTCTGATTGATTATCTGGAGTTTATGTCCATTGTCAACAAAAATGGCTTGGAGAATTTTTATGGTCAGTTAGTTGTATGCAAGATGATGTCAATGCAGTGAACGTTTGTCACCTCTTTGGTACAGGTTGAAGGAAAGACAGTTAAGGCCCAGATATGGGATACGGCAGGACAGGAACGGTATCGGGCTATCACCAGTGCTTACTATAGAGGAGCAGTTGGTGCATTCTTAGTATATGACATAACGAAGAGGCAAAGCTTTGAAAATGTTCAGAGGTGGCTCCGTGAGTTGAGGGACCATGCTGATTCTAACATTGTCATCATGTTGGCAGGGAATAAGTCGGACTTGAACCACCTTAGGTCTGTTGCAGAGGAGGATGGTCATAATTTGGCCGAGAAGGAAGGCCTCTCGTTTCTCGAGACATCGGCACTTGAAGCAACCAACGTTGAAAAGGCATTTCAAATCATTTTGACGGAGATATATCATGTCGTGAGCAAAAAAGCATTGGCAGCCAAGGAAGCCGCTGCTGGTTCTGCAGTTCCTGGTCAAGGGACAACCATCAATGTCGCTGATGCATCAGGAGATTCGAAAAGGGGCTGCTGTTCTTCTTAAGGCGGGTAGAGTGGAAATCTACCCGGCAAACCTGTTTCTATATTTCCTTTACTGTTTATTTTTTTGGCTAGTGAGACATGTGTAGATTACCATTTCTATTTCTTTGAGTTGAACAGTGAAACTAGAAGAAAACACGAGTACTGCTGATTAGCTTTTTACAGGACCCTCTTTTTTGTGCTCCATTTGGTCTCACTGGTTGCTTCAAATGGGAACCATAAGTTGGGAAGAAAGAAGCATCTAATGATTTGATTGTTCAGTTACTCCCTAACTTGTAATAAATGTGTTTTTGAGAAATTATTTGATGGAATGATCATGTCAATAACGGAATCTAATTACCATCATTTTTCTATTCTATCCAAAATCTCTTATGCACACAGCAAGGTTAGAATCTACAACAGTCTCTGTGTGCTTCAAACCGTTCCCTAAGTGAGTGTGAGGACGAATCTAAATTACTTAGTTTCCCACTCATAATTGTTTTCGACTGTTGCAATATATTGTCCTCTTTAAATATGGTGGTTGTTTCTTTTAATCATACATCATCGAATAGGGGTGGCTGATATGTTAGCTAGAGTGGCTTTATCTGGGTATTAGTGAAAGTTAGGCAAAGGGTTTGTCCTCCCTGATTTTGTTCGATGGTGGTCATCAGACATTTCTTGAATGAATGTTTTTTTGGGGTTTTTTCAAAAAAAAATTATATATATGCAATTCACATGTTATTTGTGAAGGAAGTAATTTAAACTCACAAGACAAAAAAAATCTTATCTTGGAAGTTATTTATAGCCCTGTGTTCAAGTGACAGTCTATTATTGTGTAGTGTTAGTGTTTGGGTGATGATAACAATAGGTTTCGTTTCTGTGTCTCATGTTGATGTTGGCGTTTCTCGCTCCCCAAACTATCAAGCCACCGTCTTCCCCAACTCTCCTCCTCTCCAACTCCAAGCCTCGTTCTTCTCCTAAATCGCCTCTCTGCTCTCTTCCCTCTAACCCTACCACCGCCGACAAGAACCGCCTCATCCAGTCTCTGTGTAAACAGGGCAATCTCAAACAAGCCCTCCAAGCCCTCTCTCAAGAGCCCAACCCCTCCCAACGCACCTACGAGCTCCTAATCCTCTCCTGCACTTCCCGGAGCTCCCTCTCCGACGTTCACCGCCACCTTTCCGATGATGGGTCCGACCAGGATCCTTTCCTGGCCACCAAACTCATCAACATGTACTCCGAGCTGGGCTCTGTTGAAGATGCACGCAAAGTGTTCGACAGAATTCCCCAAAGAACTATTTACGTCTGGAACGCACTCTTTAGGGCGCTTACGACGGCGGGCGAAGGCTTGCAAGTGCTGCATTTGTATCGCCAGATGAATCAGATTGGAACACGATCGGATAGGTTCACGTATACGTTTGTGCTCAAGGCTTGTGTTGTGTCGGAGGATTTGGTGGAGCTCTTGAACAAGGGGAAGGAGATTCATTCCCACATTTTGCGTCGTGGGTATGAAACACAGGTTCATGTTATGACCACTTTGGTGGATATGTATGCCAAATTTGGGCGTGTGGCTTGTGCAGCTTATGTGTTCGATGGCATGCCAGTGAGAAATGTAGTCTCCTGGAGTGCTATGTTAGCTTGTTATGCCAAAAATGGCAGGCCCTTTGAAGCATTGGAACTGTTTCGGGAAATGATGTTAGAAGAAAATGAATCTTTACCCAATTCAGTCACTATGGTCAGTGTCCTTCAAGCTTGCGGAGCACTTTCTGCTTTGGAGCAAGGTAAGTTTGTACACGGATATATACTCAGAAGGGGTCTTGATTCAATCCTTCCGGTTAGTAGCTCACTTGTTGCAATGTATGGTAGATGTGGTAAGCTAGAACAGGGCCAGCGAGTTTTTGATCAAATGAAGGAGAGGGATGTTGTAGCGTGGAATTCGTTGATTTCTATGTATGGTATTCATGGATTTGGAAACAAAGCAATTCGGGTTTTCGAGGAAATGATCGATAGTGGAGTATCTCCCAGTCCTATATCTTTTGTTAGTGTATTGGGAGCTTGCAGTCATGCAGGTCTTGTTGAGGAGGGGAAGATGTTGTTCAACTCTATGGCTAAAGAGCATGGCATGTATCCAACCGCGGAGCACTATGCTTGTATGGTCGATCTTCTCGGGCGTGCAAATAGGTTAGATGAAGCCGCTAAGGTTGTGGTAGAAATGCGAATTGAACCAGGCCCTCTGGTTTGGGGTGCTCTCCTTGGATCGTGCAGGATTCACTGCAATGTGGACCTGGCCGAGAGAGCAAGCAGAAGGCTTTTTGAGCTTGAACCAACAAATGCGGGGAATTACGTGCTTTTGGCGGATATTTATGCACAAGCTGATATGTGGAGAGAGGTTAATAGAGTGAAAAAGTTTCTGAGAGCCCGAGCATTGCAAAAAGTGCCAGGTCGCAGCTGGATTGAAGTCAAACGGAGGATACATTCGTTCATGTCTGTTGACGAGTTTAACCCACATAAGGAACAGCTCCATGCTTTGCTGTTTAAACTATCAACAGAGATGAAGGAAAAGGGTTATGTGCCGCAGACAAATGTTGTGCTCTATGATCTTGCAGAAGAGGATAAGGAGCGGATTGTGTTGGGCCACAGTGAAAAACTAGCAGTAGCATTCGGACTCATCAACTGCAATAATGGAGAACCTATTCGGATTACCAAGAACTTGAGGTTGTGTGAAGATTGCCACTCTTTTACCAAGCTAATATCCAAGTTTGTAGAGAGGGAGATTCTAGTACGTGACGTGAATCGCTACCACCATTTTCAGAACGGTGAGTGTTCTTGTGGAGATTATTGGTAGTTGTATCCTAGAAAATTTAGCCACACTAGTAACAAGTGTTAAATTAAATTTCAATGAAGAAAAACAAATTCATAGTATAGACCATATGGGCAATTCAACAGTATGATGTGCGTAACCTATTCTTGACTCTTTTCCTCTAGAAACTATTCTCAATCTTTTCATTAATTGATTTGTTCTCCATTACTATACAATGCACAAAACATATTGGGAGTTCCTCATGAGTTCCTCAGATGGGATTCCACCAAATGAAACGGTCAGTGTTTGTTGCTGCGTGGAGTTCAGCTCTGCTCTTAACGTCGCTGCATCTTCTTAGGCCTATTGGAAGACATATAGGAAAAGAACGAGAAACTAAGCTGTTTATGCACATGTAACATATAAAGGAGAGACTTCTATCATACTCGATATTGTTCCTCTTCATCTTCCTTAAGTTGTTACTTGAGTGCTGTGAAGGAAGTATACATAACTACTGCAGATTATGGAACTACAAGGTAAAATAGTTATGTACCTCTGTAACAACTTTAACATCTATTTCTATAGCAACATCCCTTGGAGCTTTTCTCAAAGATGGTAGTGTTATGTTCTTGTTCTTCAAAAGCTGCACTAAATATGTGGACAAGGATAAAAATAGTCCCAGCATCAAAGATCTGAACTCGGAATTTGGCTTCTTGCTCCTTTTTTACATACAAAGAACAATCATTCTGAAACTGGATTTTACTCATCAAGACAGTGAATAAAAATAGGATATTGTAATTGTCCTATCCTAAAAACAATGTTGAGATGGGAGTTTCATTTACCAAGTTATTTAGATGCTTATGCTGTATGCCATTCTATAAACCCATATAAAATGCTATTCCTAAATATTTAAAGGAATAACTAGCTTTATGAATGATGTTAATTACTTAGCGTTATTGGTTACCAGCTTTCATGATTCACGTTTGGAATATGCTCCTTTTATTAGGCAAATTTGGGCCACAAACAGATGATTATGTTGGTGTATGATTGATTGAAACTATTGCGCCCAATAAAATAAAGCATAAACAGCTAAGCAATAATGTAGATATATCGACCCTTTGGTCCTCCTCATAATATACTACAACTACACTACAGAGAATTAGAGCTGAAATTAGTGAAGTGATGAAGATCCCGGCAATTTGCTCCTGTCTCGGTGGCGCTTCCGACGCCTCTTCAAAGAATACATCAGAAGACAAAATCAGAGGAAAAGGAAATGAGCCTGCTGAGGGTAATGATTGTGGGGGAGGCGGCGCCACCGGTTCTGCCACCACTGGCGCTGCAGGTGCTGTCCTGGTGGTGACTGCCGTCGCTCAAGTCTCTGCAGTGGACGGTGGTAGTGCTCACGGCGGTGCTCCTGGTGGTGGTGATGGTGCCTGACCGATCTTCCAATTTACTTTGACGTGTTTGTGTGTGTTTTGATTGTTTTCTATATTTTGTTTGGTGGGAAATATTTTTATTCTAAGGGTTTCTTTAATTTTGTTGTTTGGTAATAAATTGAGTGTTTGAGAAGTGCTGATGATTTGAGTTGAGCTGTTTTTCACTTAGTATGAGATCATGTACTTTAATTCTGTGTTCATAACTTCGTATATAATAAGAAATGTACATTGTTATCGAACTTATGTCGTAATCAGTGTTTTCACATGGTGTATGAAGTATGATTGTTCGCTTGTCCAAATTTATGAGATAAGATTGATAAAAATTAAATAGAAAGAATATATTATTGTTACATTAATAAAGACCCGGATACATACATAATAGGGATAATTTATGTTCAGTATGGTGTATTATATTATTACTCATTTTCATGTCATTACGGAATATTATTTTAAGAGTCAGTTTATTACGACAAACTACTTTTATATGTCATCACTCATAAATCTATTAAATTAAACATAGAATATCCAAATTACCCCACATACTAATATTATTTAAAAAATAAAACATTAAAAAATATAAATAAAAACAAACACGATGACGTCATGTATACATGACGTCATCGTGTATTCTTCATCAGTAAGCATCTCTGCAGAGATCAAGCGATGGCGTGGTGGCTATGTAGGCATCAAGCAACGATGACAGTAACGTCGTGGAGCCGTCCGGAGTCGAGGCAGAAAGGCAAGGGCCGATCAGCGGAGCTCCAGCGAAGTTTCTCGATAGCAACGATAAATAGGGCGATGGACCCTCATCTTCTCTTTGAGGCTTCTCTAGCGATGAAGGAGACCCAACTCACCCACATCGGCGTGGACTCTCTCCTCCTTCGGCATCGAGTTGGGTCTTGCAGATCGAGTATAGAACACGGAGGAGAATGTGAAATCTTTGGGAAATTGAATCGTGATTATGCAATATCTAAACTTGAATTGAACATTAATATTCAGCATGTTTGATATTTTTTTCCAAGCAACCAAACACGACAATGAGAAAACTTTCAATCCTCCTTCTGTCCCCAACTTGTTGTCTCCCATTGCCTAGAATCGAAATGCATGTCTCGTGCTCCCCGATTCAGTTTCAGAAATCGATGATTTTCGGATCAGTTACAAATTTACAAAATTAGGTGGCCAAATTGAACATTCCAGTCAAGTAAAATTTCATATTTTGGCACAAGCCCAGATGAGCGAATCTATATTTATAATTTTCAGATCTCAATGGGACGACGTTTTTCTCTTAGTTTTCTCGGCAAACAAACACTGAAGAGTGAGAAATGCGTAGGAGGTATACACATCTCCACGAAATCGTTTTGAATTCACTATTTCCATATCGGAAGCGGGAAAGTTCAAGCTCGCTTTTATATTAGCGCAGAGCATTGAAAACGAACCCGAGGTTGAGTCGGTGGCCGCCGTTCCTGGAGGCCGAACACGTCGCTGATGGTCTCCGTGAGCTTGTCGGAGAGCTCTGTTCTTCGTTCGTTCATTGCTGGACAACTTTGAACCATGACGAAGAAGAAGACCGGACAGCTCTAAACCATGACGGAGAAGAAGAACAGTGGTGTTCTGTTCTTTGTTCTTCATAATTTTTTTAAAACAAGATTAAATTGGGTATTTTAAAAGAAATAATCTCATTCCATCAGTTTTAACATAATGATGGTGACACATAAAAATAACTTACTCTATTAAATTGACTTTTAAAATAATATACAGTAGTGATGTAAAAATATGTAATAATATACTGTATTGAAAATAAATTATCCCTATATAAAATATAATAACAGAAAGGTTTCTATTATTTTATTATAAACAGGGATGATATAAAATATAAGAATAGAAAGGTTCCTATTATTTTATCATATTCAGAGATGATGCTGCTGATCCAGTGATCCGTTTGCCAACGACTTGTTAAATTATTTCTTCTTTTTGTTATATTACTATTATTTTATTTTATTATATTAGGTGAAAGGGGTGACCTGGCGTTGGTGATAATTGTCCCGGTTGAGTTGGGCCAGGCCTTAACAGTAATGGGCTTGTTAGTTGAGGCGGCTGATCCAAAACTAAACTTAGAAAGTTTGTAGGATTCGAGATGTTGTGAGTATATATAGTGACCTCACCTGAACCCAAGCTAAAATTGCTGGCTATTACAGACTCGATCAATCGATTGAGTTTGTTTCTCTGATTCACAACAATGGTGGTAAAGGCAAAGATGCGTTGGGGGGACAGTGACGATGACGACGGAGAGTACCTTGATTTCCTCCTGCCGGCGCGTCAGGTGAAGGTCACGACCACCAGCCGCGTGCGGAAGGTGGCCAAGAGCAAGCCCGCACTGGAGAGGCGGTCATGGCCCAAATTTGGAGACGCCGATGTCTGTGCCAGCAGCCTTACCATGGTCTCCACAGAAGAGATCCTTCTCGACCGCTCTGGTTTCTATCCTAATCTCTGCTGTTTATTATTATGGATTGCTCAATATAGTTTTAAGGATTGATTAAAGCTTTTACCTATAACACTTACCACACCCAAAACAAACACTTAATTATAGCTAAATAGTTCCTAAACCCGTACTAATTTGGAAGGTAATTATGTCCTTTGGTGTATTTTAGATCCGTAAAATCATACTATTTCTGGAACCGTGTGTTATAGTCAATCTTATTTACCATAGGAGTAATTGACAATTGAATCCAACTTTCCCGTTACTAATTGTGCGAAAATAAGGCCCGGCTTCCTATTGTTCAAGAATAGGGGATGGAATAGTGTCGTTGAGTTTCTCGACCCTTTGCACTGACTGACACCATTGCTGGCTCTATTATTTTTTCTCACTACAACTAGCTAGTTTTTCATTCTCATTAACTTTAAAACTCATAACAGGAACCAAAGCAGAAGACTCAAAGGGTACCGGAGACTCATTGGCTCAACTTGGGAAAGGAGGCGCTGTTCTAATGGTGTGTAGGACGTGCGGTAAGAAAGGTGATCACTGGACTTCAAGGTGCCCATACAAAGCACCATCTGATGAGGGATTCACCGACAAACCTGCTGCGCCAGAAGGCGCTACTGCTGCTTATGGCACGGGCAAGGGAACATATGTTCCTCCGAGCCAGAGAGGCGGGGCGGAGAGAAGCAGCGGATCGGACATGAGGCGAAGAAATGATGAGAGTTCTGTCAGGGTTACCAACCTATCGGAAGACACAAGGGAGCCCGACTTGCACGAGCTCTTTCGGCCTTTCGGTGCTGTAAGCCGTGTGTATGTTGCTGCTGATCACAAGAATGGGATGAGCAGAGGTTTTGGGTTTGTGAACTTTGTGAACAAGGAAGATGCACAGAGAGCAATCGACAAGCTTAACGGATATGGATATGACAATCTCATCCTCAGAGTTGAATGGTCCACACCAAGGCCTAATTAACTTTTCTTCTTTTCTGTAACCATAATTGAATTGGTGTACTCACTCAATCACTCCCTAACCCTTTGGTGTTAGCTTGTTATAATATTTATTTTATATATGACTGCATGTTTACATTATTTCTTTTAGCGTCAAAATTTATAGGGGTAATTTTACATAGGTCACTAAAAAAGTTTGTATTTTCACTTAAGTCACCACTTTTTAAATTTAATTTTCAGGGTTACCAAAACATGTTTTTGTCTCGCTCTGTTAAAACAATTTATGAAATGACCAAAATACCCTCGCAATCAATAATTGAACCATCGTTTTTACTGGCTTGATAATCAAATTTATGCCAAATCGGTTGACCTGGGCGATGGGTCTCCTGAAAACGAAGAGAAGCGGAATCGATGGCCGATAAGAGTTCCGATGGTGCTCGAGACGTCAGAGCTTCAGACCTCCGTCGATCCTTTGCCTCGTCGTCCAGAAGTCTTGAACGAGTCCAAGATACTCCGTTCCCCTCTCTCAGACCTCGCCCTCGCCGGAGCTGAAGGTTGAAGACAAATCTTCAAATCAGGCTAACCAGACCGGTTTGGCAAAAATTTGATTCTCAAGGCAGCCAAACCGCTGGTTCAATTATTGATTGCAAGGGTATTTTGGTCATTTTATAAAAATTTAACAGAGTGAGACAAAAACATGTTTTGGTGACCTCATAAATTAAATTAAAAAAATTGTGACCTACGTGAGGATACAAACTTTTTTTGTGACATATATGTGAAATTACCCCAAACTTCTAACCACACTATCTATACAGTTTACACTATTGCGTGATTTTATATTAAAATTAATATAATTTCTGTTATGGTTGATGGTTTTAAGATACAGAAAAGACGTCTCACTGAGTGTTCTAAAAATTGTTAGCCATTAGTCGGGTGGAAAGGGTCTTTAGAGATTAATAAAAAAATAAACCGGATTGAAAAATTAATCGGACCAGTAATAAAATTTTAAAACTATGTTTGCAGTCTTAAGTAGGGGTGTTCATTTTACCCGCAAACCCGACGACCCGACCGACCCGACCGA
>JAYMTP010006290.1:0-12269 GCA_036897365.1 Geranium brycei | reverse complement strand
TGTAGCTTCAGCTGTACGACTTAATGCCGGGTTAGTTGTTATTTAATTAATAAAATTCGTTTTACCTTAAAAAAAAATCTTTTTCTCTCTAATAGATTAGCAGGACATTTTTTTTTGCCTTTCATTACACAGTTTGAGGTAAATATCCAATTATCCAAAATCCTGGTGTATTTTTGAGTGGAAAAAGTGTAGTGTTTTTTTTCCACAAATTACTAAAAGTAAAAGCAACTATAATATAGAGCTCAAAATCTTCTGTTTCCTCCAGAAGCAAAATCCGAAGTGAATAAAGATGAAGCCATTGCCCGTCTGCAACTCCTCTTCTTCATCTGAATCTTCGTCGTCGACCAAGGCGTGGATCGTTCACAGCCTCCTCGCCGGCGCCGCACTTGCTGCGGCGGTCGGAGCTCATGTTTATTTGGGATCCAGGAGATTCCGGAAGCGGGTCGTCGGAATCATACCGGCGCGTTACGCGTCGTCGCGGTTCGAGGGCAAGCCTCTGGTTCAGATCCTTGGGAAGCCTATGATTCAGGTACCCAGTTCGTTGATTTGCTCGATTTGATTTTGTTTTCGACTATATCTGGGATCGAATGGGTTCCGTTTTTGGTTATTGGGAAAAGTTTTGAATTTTAAGTAGCTGCTCGTGATGAACGCTGCTTGTTTGATCTTAGATCTGAACTGGGTTCTGTTGATTTCAATTACTTTAGTGAAATGGTCACTGTGAATTCAAAATTGCTCTAAACTACAATTGGTCTTTTCAACTGTTCTGAGATTGAATGGGTTTCGTTTATATTTATTGGAAAAAAGTTTTGAATTTTGAGTGTCTGCTCATAGTGCACACAACTTGCTTTGTGTTAGATCTGAACTGGGTTCTGTTGATTTCAATTGCTTCATTGAAATGGCCACTGCAAGTTAACAGTTTCTCTTGACTGGAAATTGCTCCAAAACAGTCCCTCAAGTAGGTTCTTTATTCTAATCTAGTCCCTAAGTATGCTATATTTTTGGGATTTAGTCTCATACTTTGTAGTGTTTAGATTTAATCCCCAATATGCGATCTAGTTCAACTATTAGTGATACGAACTATATCGAAACAAAATGATATACTAATAGGGCAAAATCCTATTAGTTTTAGGGACAGCGGTAAGTGAATTTTCGGAAAAGGTTACTGTTAGGCTATAGAAGAAGAAGAAGAATGAGATGAGTATTAGAGCTGAGTGGTTGACTGTTCTCTTTTGAAAGTTTGGATGAGTGAACCAAGTAGTCCCCTTTGAAATTCTTGGCAATGGTAGAAGTTTGTATTTAAATATCCAATAGTAATTGTGATTAGGAAAATTGCCTACTCCTTTTCTTTTGGTTGGAAGATTTGTGATTGATTTTCCATATTAACAGAGATGATTGAGTAGAAACTCTTGTTGGAGAAGAATGAATTTTAGTTGTAAAGTTACTATGAGAATCGATGCCTAACACTGGTATAGAACTACATTTGTAGTTGAGAGGTGACAGTCCTTGCTTCGAATGAAGAAAACGAGTGTTCAGGCGAGAGGGAACGATTGAATTATCATTGGAGACCAGAAAATAATGCTTAGACCAAGTTTTGAACTTGACATCATTCTTTGGTTTTGGTATGCATGTTAGCTGTCCATACGCTCGCGTCTCACTGAGATTCTGAAGAGAGGATAAGGAATTGATCTCTAAAGTTCAGACTTAAGATTTACTGATTTAGGTAAATGGAGAGGAATCCCAGTAGGTGGTGTGCTTGCCATATGACTTAATATTTTATTAACTTCTTTTAAGCCCCAATAGGTGGTGTTCAGCCTTATATCGGTTGCTATTACCATCTTTTATCGATTTCCTAAAGAAGAATGTAACGAGGTGTGAACACTTATTCCAAATAAGACTGTTCTTGATTTTCTTGTTCTCATTTTGAAGTAAAAAGGAACCATTTTCTCCCATGCTCAGGTTCCTTCGCGGTTTCTTGTTTCTTTTCATTTTTAGCTTTTTTTCCATGTTTTCTTTAATTAATGTAGTGATTCTGTAATTACCATGAGAAAATAGTTGCAATTATGTTCTTGTCTCACTCCTATTTTTATCTAACAGAGAACATGGGAAAGGGCAAAGCTGGCAACTACATTGGATCATGTTGGTATGTCTGCTTCTTACACATACTGAATCGATGTGATGCTAAAATTGTCATTCTCTTGTAAATTTGGCTGAGGTGATACTCGTAAAGAAATGATAGTCCTGAAGTAGTTTGGGTTTCACATGATGGGAATTGAATCTAAAAGTGTAGTTGCGTTTAGTCAAATTATGCTATGTTTTGGCACATTTAAATGGATTTAGTGAACCAAGAGATGAATGTGAGTTTATATATCAGACAAATTACCATTCTCTCACTTATGCATTTTTCTGGTGTAGTTGTGGCAACGGATGACGAAAGAATCGCAAAATGCTGTCGAGGATTTGGCGCTGATGTGATTATGACATCAGAATCTTGCCGAAATGGTATACAAATTGTTTTTATTTTTATTTTTAGGTACTCATCAGCATTTGTTTACCACAAGAAGATTAGAAGCTAATATGTATGTTTTTGTTCCTATAATAGGTACCGAACGATGCAATGAAGCACTTCAAAAGCTTGAGAAGAAGTATGATATTGTAGTCAATATTCAGGGTGATGAACCAATTATTGAACCCGAGATTATAGATGGGATTGTCAAAGCTCTTCAGGTATATTTGTAGATTAAGTGCAAATGCGTGTATCACTTTATAAATTCATCTATTTATTTATGAGGCCATGTTGGAATTGATAATTTATCGCAGGTAACCCCAGATGCAGTGTTTAGCACTGCTGTCACATCCTTAAAACCTGAAGATGCGTTTGATCCAAATCGAGTGAAATGCATAGTTGATAATCGTGGTTATGCTATCTACTTCTCACGCGGATTGATTCCATATAATAAGTATGTTTGTGTTCATTTATATTCCTATACTTCTCAACTACTATGTTTTTCGAAAGTTAATATCTATCCATTTGGCCGCTGACTTGATACAGATCCGGAAAGATTAATCCAAGCTTTCCGTATATGCTTCATCTGGGAATTCAGGTATTGAATTGACATCAGAACTGTGATGATGTTGATGGGGCTGTTCCATCCATTGCGTTCTTTTATAATCAATTGCCTTGTGATATGTGATTTTGTTTTGTATGTCCGAGCAGAGCTACGATACAAAGTTCTTAAACATATACCCGAAGCTGGAACCTACTCCATTGCAACTAGAAGAGGATCTGGAACAGCTTAAAGTCTTAGAGAACGGCTATAAGATGAAGGCAAGTGCTAGTAGAGTTAGTCGTTTCGAGTCCCACTCTTGAAAACGAAACTATTTTCATTTTTCTACACGTTATTCATGGAAACGTTTTATATTATTTCATATGACTGTTGATAGCTATAATGCACAAAGTTCAAGGCTTTTCCAATGTTCTAAAACTCGATAGAAATGAACTACCGAGAAGGATGAGTGAAAATAGGTCTAATACTTGGTACAGGTCAAACCCGGTCAACCTGAATCAAAACGAGTTTTGTTGATTTCTCCCCGAGTTCTAAATAAACCCTTATTTGTCGCCTCACTGAGTTTTGGCCGAACCCTGGGTTTTAAGGATATGTATATTCTTGCAGGTAATAAAGGTTGATCACGAGGCTCATGGCGTTGACATTCCGGAGGACGTAGAGAAGATTGAAGCTCTTATGCGCGAAAGAAACCTGTCTTAAACATTTATACCGAGCCCAAATTCAAGAAGTAGAAAAAGTCATTCATTTTCATTGATGCAGTGTGCATTTTATAGTTAGTTATATTCATGTACATTCACATTTTTTCCCCAATTTTCTATCTTCTGTTTGTTTCTTGAGAAAAGATGGAGGCTGAAATATTGTTGCCAAATTGCTGAATCATGTGTATTATGTGTGTATTTATGGTCATGAAATGGTATGAATATAAACGTGTATAACTTGCTTTCCATAAATAGATGTTAGAAGTAGGGATGGCAAGGGTTGGGGTTGAGATGTTTTAGTGATCCTATTCTTTGGTGGTATAAAGAAGTCGAATCGAGCCTTATTGTCTTAGTCCGACTTAGGGAAAAAATGGTCAGTTTGAGCTCGGCTCGGCTTGAACTTCGTTAATTTTTTGACAAAAATTGTGTAAAATTACGGTAAATTTTATATTCTTTTGCATAAAATCACAGTTAAATAAATAAATAAATATATATGTGTATATATCCGTTAGTGTTATTTTTTTATTAATAATAAAATGACAAAATACTCTTCTAATTTTTTCAAAATTTCAAATTGGGTCATTTTGTATAATCACACTCAGACCTGCATCAAATTAAAAGTAATTTTGAAAAATTCACTTGTCTAGTTCAATGAGACAATGACAAATAATGTTACTCATTTAACAGTTTATTGGAATAAAATATTGCTGAAAAAAAAAATAAACGGTGGAGGTTTAATTTCCGAATAAATCAGTGGTGGTGACCCAAAGATTGCCAATAATCAACATATTTGGGTGACGTGGCAGGACCCATTAGGAGAAGATTTCAGTGGGTCCCACCCTCATCTCATCCTTTAGACTAAAAACCAAAGAATGGCTCACTCCGTCTCTCTCACACTGATCTCACAAACACCTCTCTCTCTCTCTCTCTGGAGCTGCGATCATCTGCGCCGATGGCCACTGTACTCGAATCTCTCGCCGTTCCTCGACCCTCCATCTCGCGGTCTCCGGTTCTCGCCGCCTCCTTCTCTCCGATCTCCGGTCTCCGAGCGTCGGCGAGGCTGACGGAGGTCGGTGGCCTCAGGATCAGGCCTGGTTCGGTGGCTCGATCCGTGTCTCGGAGCTCCGGATCGAGGCTCAGGAGAGGAGGACGGATCGTTTGCGAGGCTCAGGACACCGCCGTTCAAGGTGAGTTGGGGTTGGGGTTTTGATTTTGGGGTTATGGGTTTGTGAATTGGTTTGGGTTTGGATCGAGGGTTTGTTTTGGAATTGGTTTTTTTTTGAGTTGGAATTTGGGAAGCTTGTTTTGTTGGTGAGGAAATGAAGTTTTATTTGGTACTGGGTGTGATTGAGTATTGGGTTTGTGAAGCTTGTTTGATTGGTGAGGAAATGAAGTTTGATTCTGAAAATTGGCTCTGGGCGTGATTCACTATTGGGGCTGTGATTTAGCTACTTGTTATTGGTATAATTAGTAAATTGTTGTGTGTTTTGATCGTATTTGAATGTTTTGATTTCGAAATTGTAGTTTTTGGAGTAGGAAATTGGGAAGCTGTGTTTGGTTTCAGAGAAATTGAACTTTGGTTCTGAAATTGGTATTGATTTTGTGATTTACTACCTGTTCTTGGTGGAATTAGTAAGTTTTTGTGTGTGTTGATCGTGTTTGAATGTTTTATTTCGAAATTGTATTTTTTTTGAGTAAGAAATTAGGAAGCTGTGTTTGGTTTCTGAGAAATTTAAGTTTGGTTCTGAAATTGGTATTGGGTTTGATCGAGCTGATTATAGCTATGAGTATTAGTATTGCTATTTAAGTTGGTTTCGAAATTGTGTTTTTTTCGGAATAAGAAATTAAAAAGCTTGTTTGATGGCTGAGAAAATGAAGTTTGATTCTGAAAATTGGTACTGGGTGTGATTGAGCTGAAATGGATTATTATAGCCTCTTGGGTTTTGTGATTTAGCTACTTGTTATTGGTGGAATTAGTAAATTGTTGTGTGTTTTGATTGTATTTGAATGTTTTAACTTCGAAATTGTAGTTTTTTTGAGTAGGAAATTGGGAAAGCTGCGTTTGGTTTTAGAGAAATTAAAGTTTGGTTCTGAAATTGGTATTGGGTATGATCGAGCTGAAATAGATTATAGCTATGAGTGTATTACGATTGCTATATACCTATTGGGTTAGTGATTTAGCTGTTTTGTATTGGTAGAATACTAGAACTCATTGGTTGGAGATACTATTTACTCTTTGGGTTGTTGGTGAAAATGGAAAAGAGAAAGAAACGAAAGAAAGTTTTGCATTTTGTGGTCTATGTTAGTTCTGTAGCCTAAGGATTGATGTCGGAGACATAATTTGTTTTGAACCAGTGGGAAATTTAACTCTATTAGGTGTAGTTTATCTTGTAATCGTGACAAAAACCTAACTTGATTAGGACTGATTGTTGTGTTGTGATCAATTTATCAGCTGGTTGTGTAAATTACATTGATTCTTTCAAACTATGAAATATGAATCCTAAAGCCTAGTTTCTTTCACTCTTTGTAAATTGTAGCAAAAAAACAAGGTATCAATGTGTACAAGTTTTGTGAGTACATCAACCATGCATTGTGTTTCTGTTTTCTCTTTCATTGCCTAGTTTACATTAATTAGTCGCTTACCCACATCACTATTGTTGTATCATTGTCGTGCGGGGTTTCATATGATCGGGTTGGTGCCAGTTTGTTGTGATAGTTTCAAACTGAATGATCTCGTGTAAGTTGAAATGACATCATTGCCCAATGAAATTATTTGTTTATCATTCCTCGATAAAGTTGCACGAACTTACCAGTATTAGGTCACGTGCAGTGTTTGTTCATCTATTGCAAGAGTGTAACTGAAAATGCATTTGTTTCTTCAAATGTAGTGCCTCCTGTGACCGATGACTCCTGGCAGTCTCAAGTCCTCGACTCTGAATTTCCTGTCCTCGTTGAGTTTTGGGCTCCATGGTGCGGACCTTGCAGGATGATCCACCCTGTGATCGACGAACTGGCAAAGCAATACACGGGCAAACTCAAATGCTACAAAGTGAACACAGACGAGAGCCCTTCAATCGCGACGCGATATGGGATCAGAAGCATCCCAACCGTCATCATTTTCAAGAACGGCGAGAAGAAAGACGCCGTGATTGGCGCGGTTCCCAAATCCACTCTCACCTCAAGCGTAGAGAAGTTCTTGTAGAGACAGGAGGTGCTGGTTGAAACATGCGTGTACGAGAATGAAAGGTGTTTTCTCGTGTTTTAGCTTCTATCATCAGCTTGCAATAAACTCTATGCCCTCTTGTATAGTCATGGAAATGCTGTTTGTATCACCAAATTTCATTAGTTATATACTTGTATTCTCGGTCCTTTTGGTCTTTTGCTTTTATCAAGTTAAAGCTTCATGTCACATTATGATAGCGCGGTGCTGTAAAAATGGCCCAGTAGGAGGGGATTTTCACAGCACCCACCGATTTTATGTAATTGGTCAATATAAGTCGAGTAGGCGGATTAAGCGGGACCAATTAAATTGTTATCGTTAAGACAGGATCAGAATCCTTCGAGCAAGTAATCCTGATAAGTCCTGGCTCCCCGAAAATCCGTTAGACTTGCCACGTTATTCAAGTCGCCCATTATGCACATGGGAGGTTATCTACATTGGCCAGAGTACAAAGAGATCCCAAGTGTCTGCATTTCGAGGTTCCACCACCAGAGCCCGTGGAAGCCCAATCGCTTGCGTATCGAGTCCACACCACAAGCTAAACAAATAGTCTCGCTCAAAAACAATATGTTGGGTTTCTTCAATTTGACGAGTTCCAGAAGGAACTGAACCGTCCGAGTGTTCCCAAACACTCGACAGTTCCACGCCATTGTCGTCGTGCACTCATTCCTTTCCCAATTATGTCGAAATCCCCAATATCAACAGTTCAGAAATTTGAACAAACACTTAATCCACCAACTTACAAAAGCATTTACTACAAATCCCTAGAGCGTCTTCCCCAAATCCCTAATCCAGTCAGTGAATTTCAAACGACCAAAATTTCCGAGAAAAGAAGACAAAAAATGAACCTTTGCCACGGATTTGATGATGAGAAACGATCTCACATATAAGACTTATCTTCTCACTCCGCATAAGGACATTATTAATAATACGAAACATAATTACAAGTTCAAATTTTCATGAAATTCAGAAAACGAAACGAGAAAGAGAATGTGAATTACAACTTATTCAATCATTAAAGACGCTTGCTAATATAGCGTACCCATCACTCTCCCATTCATCAACTTCAAGTTCACTCTCCCATGGAATATCATATTCAAGTTGACACCCTACGGAACCAATACATACGGTTGATAGTTTTCTCTGAATCCGACTTCTTCTCTTCCACCTCAAACCATCAAGAAAGTGAATCTTCGCATTCTTCAAAACCAACGAGTTCTCCAAAATATATTTAGTAATCTCCATCTCATTGTCCGAGCCTTCAAAACCTCGAAAACAAAATCTCGTGAGACGGTTTTTCATGCAGTTGGGAACTTGTGTTGGTAGTTCCCATGTTGCTACCTCTTGGTGGCGGCGCTCATATCTCGGCGTCCATGGCCCTGCCTTGTAATAGTTCACATGAGCTCTTTTATAATTTGTACCTTGAGAGACGGTAATGTATAGATAAATTGTTGGTTTGATGTAATAATTGGAACCATATATATATACCATGTTGATCTTGTGAAAGGTAAGAGATTCTAACTTTTCAAACTTGTGAATCATCATCATTGTCATGCCCAATACAAAACCATCCAACTCAAGTTCGATTTCTACGAGATTATGGAAAACTTGGATGCTATCCGCATGGAGGATATAATGCCACCAAGCATTGTGAAGTTCCTACACATGAAAACAAATAATGTTTTATATATATATAGAGGGAAAATCAGGTGAAAACCACTTTTCTTTCTGATAACGTGAGAAACAGCGTGGAGGTGCCATATGGTAAAATATGTGTTTTCAGTATTACGACATGTATTTCCCAGTCAACTCATGGTGAACCCTCGTTGATCTGGTTTCACCCTCGCTACAATCGGAACCCTCATTGCACCCGATTTAGAATCTCGTTACATCTCTCCCTCGACAGGGTTGACCTTATGCTATAGTATGAAACCCGCGAACGTGTAACAGTAGTTGGAACCGGGCAATGAGGGTACGGTCGAGCTGATTATGACAACCGGTAGGCTTTTATAACACACCCGGTTTGGCATCTCGTTACACTTCTCCCCCAACAGGTTGACCTTAGGCTATAGTACGGAACCTGAGAATGTGTTAGATCCAGTTTGGGACCTAGTTACACCTTTCCCCTGACAAG
This sequence comes from Geranium brycei, assembly GCA_036897365.1. Classification (NCBI taxonomy): domain Eukaryota; kingdom Viridiplantae; phylum Streptophyta; class Magnoliopsida; order Geraniales; family Geraniaceae; genus Geranium; species Geranium brycei. Next base: position 3,152 of record JAYMTP010006290.1, on the reverse strand, counting down.
GTTGACCCTATATGTATATATACACACACATTGCAACACCGCGAACCTGGCATGTTCACTGCCAATAAGTTTTCAACGGCGCGTATTTGAAGTCCGCCTCTAGTAAAATATTAAGGGAAACAAATGCGTGGCGTTCGTAGTTACCGGGGATGGTAGGACAAATTGGTACCTAGTGATACATAAGAAAACATTTGTGATGTGATCGACTGATTTTTGTTCTCTCCATGGGAACTTTTACGAATTTCATCAATAAAATCCCTATTGCTTCGAAATTAAAACATATGAAAACATTTTAATTATTTCTATTGAAATTTCAAGGATCATCTTACCCGCATTGTGTATTGAGATAGTTTCAGAATCTTGACTTGAGAAACTGCATTAACAAAATTTATTAACGACTCTCCGTCATATTCATCTTCATACACCAAATAGGAGCCGCTATACCAATCGATATGTTCCTTATATTCCACAAGACTCTTACAAAACATATGATCAGCATAAACATCAACTATGCATTGTAGATTTTCTACATGAAGATCTCGGGTTAGCGAACCGACGAGAACAATATATCGAAGAGAAGGGGATAGTATCTTAAGCGCATACTTGAATTTCGTACAATAGATTTCTAAGCGTTTCAATGCAGGCAAGTAAATATGGATTTCGTGATCAAACGTAGCGTTTTCAACAACAAGCTCCTCAAGAACTGGAATCGAGAAGACAAGAACCCCGAGAGAGAAGCCTCTCTGCATTCGAATTTTATCATGTTCAAGTGCAAAGTCTTGAGGGCGGGAAAGTGAGCGCCATCGCCTATAATGATTCCGGGAGAATCAGTATAACTTGTGGTCAATTTCAAGTGCACCAAGCTGTTGGGAACACAAGAAAACACAAAGTTGCCAAACAAGTTCCCTACACTATTTTTGCCACTCGGCTGCGTGCAAGTACACAGCCAATGCACTATAAAACACAGCCTCAATTTCGCGTTGCGTACATTACGCAGCGCGAACAACGCAACAGATACATCGCAGCAGGGTTTGCTCGCGCTGCGTACTGTACGCAGCGCGAAGTTGGGGCTGCGTACAGATGTGTACGCAGCCCGTATTTGTTGCGTAACCACTATCCACACGCATCCAATATGCCCAACTGGTATAGTGGTTGTGATCATAATCATCATAGAGGCCGTCAAGGCTGAGATTGATCTCTTGTATGTTACGTTACATGGCGGACGAGAGCCACGAGTGTAAATCGGAGTGAGAGACACTACAAAATTGGCAACAATTGATGATCAGTTTGAGCCGCTTCATGAAGGGTGCTTTGTGATTATCAAAGGCTTTGTGCACAAAGTCTTTGAAAGGGTAAGGGCAAGCTTGAGAGGAGTCGCTAAAGTCGAGAGTAGGGACGAGAGTCCATAGATGTTTCCAACTTTTGGACAAAACGGCGGTGGATATTGCCGTTTTAGTGGGGAGGAAGGAGAGGATGTGGAGGACAATATGCCCCGGTGTAGATTGTCAATGGTCATGAATTCGGACGGAGGAGAATCGGCCATTAATGTGAAAGATAAATAATTAGAGAGCAAGGGTTAGGGTTTTGATGATCACCTATGTATGCGATTTTTCAAAGGGTTTTGAGATCTTTCATTACTACTTATATATACACACAATTATAGCACTCGACCATACAAAGTAGGAATGCAATATGATGAAACAAAGATACAAACAAGATACGGAAAATATTCTGAAGCCGCGTATATACAAAGATACACAAGATACACATGGGTTGCGATCTGACTATTTTATTTCTTGTCAAACATGAGCTTAACTTCATATGCTCTTTCAATCAAGACCCAAACTTAAGCCGAATGATCTATTCATAATTCGAACCTAGCTTTAATGAATTGAGACTTGATCCAACACACCAATCTGTAGGGGTGAGCATAAAAGCTCGTTAACCCGGTCCAAACCGCTTGGAAGGTTCCATAACCACTTGGAATGAGCTTGCCGCTAAGTTCGTTTATAAAATCGTCCATCCAAGCAAGACTCTTCAGTTGAGAACCTAATGCAGGAGTATCGAGCTTAAATACATTTTGGTCATTCTTACCCTTGACTTTGTATATATCATGTTTTTATATCACATTGTCTGGGCGACCGTGTTAGTGCTATTTTGTAGGTTTGAGGGCCAATGGTTAAGAAATTTGACCAAAATTGCTTAAGAAAAAAAACTTCGCCGGGAATGTGTTCGCCGGCTAAGCCTCGACGAGAAAGATCTTTCCCGTTGAAATATTGATGCAATTTCTCACCGGGAAGGTGAGAGCAATATCTCGTCGGGACTGTGAGAACCAAGTCGGTGAGACTTTGCAACGTCTTGTCGGCTAGGTGTAAAACCTTTATCGGCGGGACCAATGTCTCACCTGAAATGTAAAATGTGTATTTAAAAAAAAGACAGTAGCATATATTAAATTCAATTTGTGTAATATTTAATTTAGGGTTACATATTCACGTTTCTATTTTTTTGTTAGTACAGATGAATAAATTGAAGCAGGAGTTGCATCTCGTATTGCGCAATTCAAAGCCTCGCAACCTCTAGCTACTATTGGCATAGAAGACCTCAACCGCCCCACAAAAGTCCCGTTGGGTTCTGAGGCTGAGGCTATTAGAGTCACGTACAGCGTGGACAGTAGAGGGAGATATGCCACCAGGATGGCCCCAACCTACAAGTCACGGGGTGGTGCCAGACCGTCCACTTCCGGTGTTTCGGAGGAACGCCTACAACATGAGGTCGAGATGTGGACCCAACAGTTAGTAGAGAACCTCTGTGTCGAACTTGAGAGGCAAGATTAGAAGAATGCTCAGAAGAACGAGGAAATGGAGGTGCGGATGAAGGCGCATATAAAAGTGGAGATGGAGATGCTAATAAAGGCGGAAATGGAGGTGCAAATAAAGGCGGAGATAAAGGCGCATATGAAGAAGATGATGGACATGATGATGATGAAGCACATGTGCGGATGAAGATAAATGTTAATTAGAAATTGCAATAAATTTTAACTTTGAATTGTTGGTTCTTGTTTGAATTTCCATGTTACAGGGTGTTTCGAATTAATTTACAGGTTTTGTTAATGGGTTTATATAGAAAACTGAAAATATATTTTTTAGTTTTGT
>JAYMTP010006289.1:0-12270 GCA_036897365.1 Geranium brycei | reverse complement strand
TTAAGTGTACTTATGCGAAAATGACGTATAGTTGGGTGTACTTATGTGTAATTATCACTAAAATAAATCAGTGACTGGAACACCTGTAAACTTGAAGAAGTATAATTTATGAGCTGGGAAACAATGGTTCCTCACAACCAAGAAATTACTTGGCACAACACTTCTTCTACTACTTTCAAGAACCAAACTCTTCGTCTCCCAAATACTCTTCCAAACATAACTCGAGCGGGGACTCCCAAAGAGAGGTGTTGGGAAATACTTAGCCTTTAACATCTTTACTGGAAGCGAGTTTGGTCGGGTCATGAGCCTCCAAACCTGCTTACCAAGGAAGGCCAAGTTAAATTACTTCAGGTTCAAAAACTCATTCCACCCATCTTCTTGTGTTTACATAAACCCGCTCACTTGCGCTAAATAATCCCCAATCCCATGGCCTTCCTGAGCCACCAATATTTGGCAAACATCTTTTCAATATCATGAAACTCCCTTCTAGTTTACATAAACTTTGGGTTCGACAACTTTCTTCCATGGCAATTTTAGAACTTCGGGTTCAAAATGCCTTTAATTTTGTATTTGCATCGAATAGTTTGGAATGGATTGCAACATGGATTTAATCATCAATTCATCACCCTTTCTTCCGGCGGAGGAAAGGAATCGATTTGTCCATGAAGTTATACGTCTTTCTATCCGCTCCTTAACAAAAGTCATAACTCGTCTCTTATTTCTCTCCACCGTGTCCGACAACCCAAGATAAACTAAGGGTTCCCAAATCCACCCTGAACCTCAAAATTCCAGCAATTTCGTTTACGCAACTTGGGTCAATATTAGGAGAGAAAAATATTGACAACTTTGCCTGATAGCCATGCCGAATATATTGATGTTATTAAATTAAAAAAAGATGCTCTCTATATTTAATTTAAAATTTTAATAGGAGTTATTTTTGCGACATTAATTTTTCGTTGAGACCAAAAAGCCAACCAAAATTTACAAGATATATATATACACCACAGAAGGCTCAAAGATAATTGATACCAACAAAATAAAAGAGAGAAACCAAAAAAATTTCAATGAAATCACTTTCTTTCTTCCCTAGTAATCATTCCATTTTCTTGCTATCCCAAGTTCCTTGTCCAAAGATCTCTTCAATCATGTTGCAGGTCGGCAAGAACTCGAATTCTTTACCCGAATCCAACGGAAACCGAACGTCCCAGCTTCTCGAATCATCCATGAAGAAAACCCGACTCAGTTCATCGCCTGCACCGAGATGGAAGCTATTATTCTGATTTCCATATCCAAACACACCGCCTTCGTCGTTTCCCATGCCTTCGTGCCACTCATCGTTGTCGCTGTCAATGTCCAGCAGCCTGGATCGGTTCTGGGCAGCGCGCCTCCGGAGGATGAAGACGTTGAAGTAGTAGCTGACGATTTCAGGCTTGGTTCGGGAAGGGAACACCAACGAGAGCTCGTTCCAAAAACTTCTACTCGTGTAAACGACCTCGTGAAAGAGACGTTCTTCTTCTTCGCTCCATTTCTTCGCCAGCTCTTCTCCAATGTCATCGAGGCCTAAACAGACAAGCTTTTCCTGGCCGAGCTCATTCCTCAGGTTTTCCCGAGCCTCCATGATGTGCTGTTGGACACATCTGAGAGAGCCCGAATCCAGGCAAGTACAATCTCTACGGCCAGCTCCAACGTTGCCATCGATAGGAGACGGTGAGCTCGAGGCAGGCATTGGAATGATGGTCGTTCCCATTACTCCCTCTTCGTAGCTATCTGAATCGCCATTTCTGATCTTCCCGACGAATGGTGGGATAGCGGCCTGATGATTCGGTCCTATAGGAACCTGTTTTCTCGGAGAACAAGAAGAGTAAACATCCTCAAAGGAAGCAACTTCCGGGGAACGGGATGAACCCATTCCAGCGTCATCCTCACTCGAACTACTCGTGATCCAAGAAAATGGAGCGCTGGTCTCAAACTCATCGTCACCAGCCTCATCCACATGAATATTACACCAATGAGGTTTTTGAAACCCTCCTCCGAATTTGCCTGTTCCATATCAAATATCAATACAAGATTTACTGACAAGAAAAGACTACACATTCAAGTACGCAATTCGATATTTCGATGATCAGTCACATTGTGCTAGAATAACTAAAAGACCACCGCTTATTACCAGAAATATTATGTTCTTTTTCCGCAAATGCAGACACCCTATCACCATTTTCACCTCGTCTAGAGTGTTTAAAAGAAAGCTCGGGAAACTCATCATCATAAGGGCGTTTCAATCCCATTTGTCCTGAAGGATAAACAAACATAAGTCGCTTTAGCTTAAAAGCCTCAAGATCAACACAAAGTAGATATAAGTAAACAAATAGAACAATTAACATTAGAAAATCCAATTGCAGCAAAGACCCGTAAAAGCAGTACACTCAGTAGACACTTACCAGTAAAAATCAAAGACAAACACATAGCAAGAAAAAAAGTGATTGAAGCAAATGAAACACAACAACATTCTTAAAATTCAAAATTGAACAGTAAGAGGTTCAGTAAATTACTAATAATTCAACATCAAAATTTATTAACTTAAATGTCATGTATGCACAATATAAACATGTAATCAAAACAAACCCAGCACTCAATTCAATTGCTAACATAAAATAAATTTATTTTAAAATTTTAAAATATACCAGAAATTAATTCAAAAAATGTAAATTTTCTATTACCTCAAATTTGAGCTGAATTCGGATCGGAAGACTGATTTCCACGCGTAACAGGACGATTGCCCAATCGAATTTTGAAAACCCCCAATTTTTTTACAAACCCTAACCCTAGGTACAAATTCAAATAGGGAAATAAAAAATTACCAATCAAAGGGACATGAACCGACGAGAACCCAGAAAGAGGAACCGAACCCCTCAAGAAATTTCCCAAATCGATCAAACCCAAAGAACGAAAAAACTCCGAAACCCTAGAAATTCATAGAACCGAAGAAATATACAAATTTATACCCAAATTAAAGAGGGGAAATCATCGAAAACGAACATAGATACTATACACAACACAGATCTGGGGAAGAACATCCCCGACTGGAGGAGATCTGAGTCCAAACCCTAGAATCGCGAGAAAGCGACGACAGAAGACAAATCAGGGATCAATCGATTGAGAAAGACGCGAATTGAACGAAATTGACGATCGATTAGGGAGATTGAAAGAGAAATTTGTGAGACAGAGATCGAATTTCGTAGAAATCGAAAAGAGGAAGATGATGATGTTCGTGGATTTTTTTTTGAACGCGAGATCGAAACCGGGTCTAATATAGACATAACCGACCCGGATTATATTGAAATTACTTTAATGCCCCTATTGTATATATTTAATTGCCTATAATGTCGTGTCTTTTGTTGGATTTGTATGATATTTCTAAAAAAAATACTATATTAATTATTAAATATATTGAATGGGTGCTTGAAGAAAATAATGGTTACCTATCAAGTTTTTTATTTTATTTTACTCGTGCTCAATTTATTATATATTTAACTTAAGTCTATTATAAATTTGAGTTTCATATTATTTTCGTGTGGATCACTCGAATTTACGTCCAAGAGTTTACCACTCACAATAATTTTGATTCACGAAATAAGGAGGAGTTTTTAACATACAATTTAAACGACTCGTTAAATATTACGTTGAATTTATTGTAATATTCGTTCGAGCTTGCACTTGTTTTAAATTAAAATGATTGAGAATAACTTATAATTGATTGATGATTCATTAATGTCAACCATTATAAAAAAAGTTGAATTATTCAATAAATGAAAAAATAATAATTTTGTGGGTAAAGTATTCGTTGAATTCAATATTTTCATTCGATCGAAAATTTTGAGACATTGTTTGTCTAGTTCAAAAAATTTTTATATTTATTTCAAACCGAGTTTTGTCCATTCTAAGTTTTTAACACAACCCCCTTATCATGAATTTGTACTAAATTCATTTTTTATATACCCAAATTCCGGTCGAATACATAAAATATTAGGAGTGAAATCAAACCAGACCCGACCCTCAGGTTCTTTAATTATTGGAACCATATATGGAATCGCAGTGTGAGAAAACGGTCTGGTTCTAATCTTAATTTTCTGATTCAATTTTTATTCTATCCGGTTGAAACTGTTTGGCTTTTAACTTTTAATCTTGGCTCGATTTATAAGCTAAATTTATATGATTTATTGCCAAAAACATCAAACTTTTAATCCAAAAAAATTAAATGTTACGATTTAATTATTACAACCAAATCAAAATATAAAATTCATAAACAAAATAGCAATAAAAGATAAATAACATATAAAAGGTGGACAAGTGGCGTTTCAAACCAATTTGCTTCTAATCAAAACCATGATAATTAACATTTAATTTGATGACTTGTGTTAGATAATTAAATTTAAAAAACACGTGAAACTAATTTTAAAAAATTACCGGTAATTAACCGAGGAATTGCTGAGTCAGCAACAAAAAAAACGATTTACGCGCTCTCCCATTCGGAGATCAACGGTCCGGATCCGATCTTTGACCCGCCACCGAACTTGCTCGACCTTTAATGCTCACGCCCTCGGAAAGCATAAATAGCGGTCATCTTCTCCGCAACCCACCTCTCTCTCTCATACCTCTACCTCGCTTCTGGAAAAAGCTTTACGGTTCTGAGATTCGCTGATCCGTCGTCGTTTTTGGCTCTCCCTCGCTTGGTTGCTCCGGTTCTTCTCTGCGTCGCCGATCTCTCTCAGCAATGTCGACGGAGAAGGAGAGAGAGACTCAAGTTTACATGGCCAAGCTCTCCGAGCAGGCCGAGCGCTACGATGGTAACGAGTCTCCGATCATTTTTTTCGGATTCATTTTGAGCTATATTGTGTGATGATGTAGCGTTTTGGTCTGATCTGATTGTTGATGTTGATCGTTGACTCTCGGTGTTTTTTGTGAACTTTTTGATGTGTTGGAGCTCTGAGTTACTGGAAATTGTTGATTAGTGAGCGAATTGATGATTGATTTAGGTTATTAGTGTGATTTTGATGTTTGGATTGGTTAATTTGATCAGAGGATTAGCAAATGCAGTCGGATTGTTCCTGATGTATTGAGAAATGTGGAGGATGGTGCTGGATTTGATAGTTTCTGATTTGTTTTGGGACATGCAATGCGATGTGATGTTGCTGTTTCGTGTGATTTTGATATTTGGATTGGTTAATATGACGTGAGGTTTAGCAAATGTGGTTGGATTGTTCGCGATTTCTTGAGAAAAATGTGGAGGATGGTGCTGGATTTGACCGTTTCTGACTAGTTTTGGGACATGCAATGAGATGTGATGTTGCCAAAATTTTACGGTTGGATTTGATATATTGATATGCATTTTCCATCTCGTCAAATTTGGTTGGATTGTTTGTGACTGATGTCTTGAGAAACGTAGAGGTTAATTTGATTTTGAGGATTAGCAATTGCAGTTGGATTGTTCTGTGATTTCTTGAGAAATGTGGAAGATGGTGCTATATTTGATCGATTCCGATTAGTTTTGGGACATGCAATGGGATGTGATGTTGCCGAAATTTTACTGTTGGATTTGATGTATTGATAATTTGATATTAATTTTCCATGTTTTTGAATTTGGCTGGATTGTTTGTGATATCTTTGAGCAAAACATAGAGGATGCCGAGAGCTTTATTTTTTTGGATATTCAGTGAAATGTGATGTTCTTGGTAACTTTCATATGTGTTATAGCATCTCGCTAGAGAAATTTCAAACTTATCGGAATCTGCAGTTTTGTATGTGGTATCTTGAACAAGATGCTAATAGCTTTAATCATTGCTTCTGTTTCTCTGATATTCAGTGAAATGTGAATAATATAGCTTTATTATTGAAATTTTAAATTTGCCAAATATGTAATTCTTTTATGCCATATCTTGAAAAACATGGATGATGCTAATATAGCTTTAACAATTTCTTTTGTTTCTCTGGATATTCAGTGAAATGTGATGTTAATGTGTTTATTGATAAATTTCAAGTGCTGTAACATTTCGTAGGGGACCGGATTTGCAGTTTTCATTTAATTCATGGCGATTTGCCTTCTGATCGTGAAATGTTAGTTTTGTTTGTGTCAGTTAATATAAAAGGAGTTAATTCCATTGTGAAGTTAAACAGATATTACAAAATTCTTAAAATATTTGGGAAATTGATGATACAGAAATGGTTGAGTGCATGAAGTCAGTTGCAAAACTCGATGTTGAGCTGACTGTGGAAGAAAGGAACCTCCTCTCTGTTGGATATAAGAATGTTATCGGCGCCAGGAGAGCTTCTTGGCGTATCATGTCTTCTATCGAGCAGAAGGAGGAGTCTAAGGGGAATGAAAACAATGTTAAGCTAATCAAGGGCTATCGCCAGAAGGTCGAGGAGGAGCTCTCTAAGATTTGCAGCGACATTCTGTCCATCATTGACAAGCACCTAATTCCCGCTTCCACCACAGGCGAGGCCACTGTTTTTTACCACAAGATGTAAGTCATTAGCAATATATTTAGTACTCGAATTCTTGCATTGTGATTTATTTTATTATCACATATATATACAATGTTGTAAAAATCTCTGACTTGTGCGATTAATCCGTGATTAATCCTCTGATTAGTCCCCGATCAATCCTTTAACCCAATTTATTTTCAGATTAATTCCCCACTAATCTCCGGCCAATCCCTAGAAGTCCCTCTCCGACCAACTAACAGCTAGTGTTTTTTACAACACTTTGTGTATATATCATTTTATCTGTTACTACATTGAATATGTTACAAAAGGTTATATAAAAGAAGAATAACTGTGCTCGATATGCTTTACCCCCACCTTAGCAATATATTGGAAATGTGACTAGGAACCACGTGAAACTCACTTTTAGGCATGTAAGCACACCATGAACTCAGAAAAAGTTGAGATCATATATATACGCATGTATCAGTATTGCCGAAATTCAGTGAAATCATATAAACTACAGTGATTTACAAAATGGGTAAATATCTCTTCTACAGGAAGGGTGACTACTACCGATATCTTGCTGAGTTCAAGACTGAACAAGACAGGAAAGAGGCTGCTGACCAATCATTGAAAGGCTACGAGGCACGCTTGCTTTTACCTAACACATTGTACCATATTTATATATATTGCCCTATTCGTGTTTCACACTATTACATGACTCCCTTCTGTTGCCTTCTCTTTGATAGGCTGCTTCTGGCATCGCCAACACAGATCTTCCTTCAACCCACCCTATTCGCCTTGGTCTTGCCCTCAACTTTTCCGTCTTCTACTATGAGATAATGAATTCTCCCGAAAGGTACATACACTATCGATATTCATTATTATTGTTCTTCAGTTCTTGATAATTGTGAATTTGCTATCAAAATCCTCCAGGGCCTGCCACTTGGCGAAGCAAGCATTTGACGAGGCGATTGCAGAGTTGGACTCCTTAAGCGAGGAATCTTACAAGGACAGTACCCTGATAATGCAGTTATTGAGAGACAATCTCACCCTCTGGACCTCTGATTTGCCTGAAGATGGAGGTACCGTTCAACTTTAAATTTCACATAACTGTGCTCTCTTTTCGTTAATATAATTTTTTTTTTGCTGATAAAAAAAATCCAAATTAGAAGGGGCAATGCACTGCAGTTGTAGGTTTCTTCATCTTTCATAGGTTATGTGTAATCCAGTAGTAATTTGAATAGGCTAAGCTAAAAAGCGCTCGAGTTAAATTTGTTATCATTTCCATAAAACGCAAAACTATAAGATCCAATTAAAAAGGCAAATACAACAGCTTTTTGCAAAAGTGTCATTTAATCGGGCACATTTTTGCAAAGATATAATTGGCTCTAGGACCTAAGTTCTTATCTTTCTTCTTTATTTCTCTATTTTCTCTTGTATTCTCTTTTTCTTGCTTTGTTGTATTTGCCGTTTTGTGCTTCCTTCTTAGAAGCTCTTTATGGTTTTTATCAATAAAGTCTGCTGAGAAAAAAAATAAAATTTGCAATTTTCCCTAAAAAAGCCCAATGCACTCTGTTGTACCATAGGGTACATATAATCCAGTAGTAGTTTTATATATGAGTTAAAATTTCTTCACGTGCAGGTGAGGACAACTTGAAAACCGAGGAGCCTAAATCTGCCACCGCAGAATCTGCAGCAGCGGTAAGCTCTAAAACGTTTTTTGTGAGAAGCAGTGATATACTGTATCTATCTGTTTGCGTAACTCGGGCCAATCTTGATTATTATGCAGAAATGAGCTTCTCGCAGCAAATGACTATCGGGTTCAGAACCATTTCGCAAGAGTTCTACGTTCTTTTTTAGTAGCTTTCGTTGTTCCGAGAGGGTCCGGGCTGGGCAAGAACTATAAGCATCTCAAAATCAAATACTCAACCTATTATTGATCGGTTGGGTCTGGTTTTTCCAAGTTTTTCTTTTACTTGTCGTCACTCATTTTTTTGGTATGTTTCTGCTATGAATTCGGATCCTAGAGACGGACCTTTCTATAGTACCTTTGTTGTTTGTAGCTTTTGCTTCTTATGTGAATGAGAGTTCTCTCGTATCGGTTCTGCATTTCTTTTGATTTTTTTGGTGAATTTGACAGGTGAAGTTTATAGCCTAGCCTGACCTCAAGATTGTGCTCATTTAATAAAGCTAAATTTGAGTTGAATTCTAGCTCGAGATTGTAATTGTTTAACAAACGAACGAGATTGAACCAACCTATCAATACTCATTGTCTAACAAACGAACGAGATTGAACCAACCTATCAATACTCATTAGACTCATGAGCTGTCTCATTTAATAGTAATTTGTAAAAACTAAATGAATAGAATCAAGTCCAACCTAACTCTCGAGCTTTGCTATTTTTCTTAGTCTCGAGCCAAGTATGAGAAGAACCTTTTCTTTATAGAGATGAACCTTAACAAAATTAGGCTGGAGCAAGCTTTTAACAACTTTGTGAAATCAACATTTTTTCAAGTAAGAATGGCAAGAAGTAAACAAAATAATCGCATACAATGCAGATAGATCACATAAATATACAGGAGGCATTCCAGTGAGAACTACTAGAGGGTCAGGTTTCGTACTATATACCCTATAAGTGAATCATGTCGGGGAGGTGTAACGAGGGAGCCATGAAATTGAATTTTTTTCCGTGCATGTCACCTCAACACACCACGTGTTCTCTCCACACCGCTCTCACAAGATGGGGAGGATCTCGCTAGATTTCTCCTCTAAACATATATATATATATATATATATATATATATACACACACACACGTAACCTCTCTTTAAGTCAGCACATGAAGTGATAATATATATCTCTGAAATTATTTGTTTATCAACAGCATTTACAGTGACAAAACCAAACCCAGGACTAGGAGAAGGCGACAGTAAGAGTTACAAATCCTCCTTGACGAAGAAGCTCAGCGGCAAGCAGAAATCCTCCTCTTGATTCAGAATCTCCATCTCTTCGTCGTCCGGTTTCTGAAATGAAAACAGATCCATTTTCAAATACGAAACAAGAAAATAGAGGTGAGTGGGTTCCTTGATACCAAGTTTCTAAAACTTGGGATCAGCCAAAACTCGACTTGGTGACAAATAAGACGTTTTGAGAAATTGTCACAACTAGCATCATATATCAAGTATATAATGCATATATTGATAACGAAAATAACAATATTTTAATAAAATAAGATTATTTTCATTTTCCAAACTCAGGGAGTTCAAACAAAAGCATAAATCATAATTTAGACAACGATAACCATAGATAACAAGTTGAATAAAAGAGTATGTTTGACTGCTCAAGTTAAATTCGGTCTACAACTCGGTTTTTACCGAGAACTCGGGGAGTTATATAACCCTGCTTGGTACTATATATATGGCAGACATTGTTAAGTTCAAGAGGATAAGGTTTTCAGATTAGCAAGATTTATGCTCAACATGATACACGACACGAACTAGTTTTGATGGGGCTCTCTAGAACTATGTCCACTGTGTTCAACATGGAATTCAAGGCCATCCTTATAATTCAACAGATCTAAATAATAGTAAATGATTGAAACGAGGTATTGTCAGTTTAGTTGAAAATACCAGCATTTCCAAGTTGTAAAAACGATCCAGCAACTGGAGAACCTCATCTGGAGAGAAAGGTCGATCAAAGCTGTCGTAAACCGTCAAGTGTTAGAATATTGATCAAAAGAAGAAACTCAGCCAGAACATGAATAGTTGAAAAAGGAAATGTGAGGCAGACAAAACAAAACCTTCTTCGCATGAATTCCATCAGACCGTAAAGCACAAAGTGGCGATGAATGCCTGCACAAATTTGTTTTTTTAGGAAGAGTCATCAAACAAAAGGTGTAGCATTTTGTGCTCAAACGTGGATACATTTCGGTTTAGAAAACTTAAGGTGTATTGAAGTCTCCGCATGTTTAAGATTCAATCAACCGGCTAATTTAACAAGTCATCTTCCAAGCATGTAGGTTCTGATAGTATGAGATTACCAACAAGCCAACTCGGGTGATATAAAATAACCCAGAAAAAAGGCATGCTTGCTAATTTGCAATGAGAACTCAGGGAAAATGAGGCCGTGAAATCCCAAACTGAAAATGAAAATTTTACGAGAAACGGAAAAGAACTTTTAGCCTTATATTGCGACAAGGTTTTTATTTCAGATCAATGAAGAAGGGCGTAAACATATTGGCCTTTACATCATGACAAGGTTATTATTTACCCTATTATATATGAGGCACTAAATTTGAATTGTAAAATAAACTCGTAAATTCAATCTGCAAATGAAACTTAAAGTAGACGCGTAACATTGTTCCTAAACAGAAAAGAACATTTAGACTGTATATCACAACAAGGTTATTATTTCACATCAATGAAGACAAAAGTCTAGTGCTAAGAAAACTATAGATGAGGCATTAATTTGCGTTGCAAAACACATCGTGACAATAAGTTCAGTCGAAATTGATTATTGTAATGTCATATCTGGATTAAACTCATAAAATTCAATCTGCAAATAGAACTTACGATATTGTTCCTGAACCACATTTTAAGAAGATCCGTCGAGCTTTGATTAAATAATGTGATATCTCGATTAAACTCATTGATAAGCAAGCAAAATATTTCAAATTCACAAACTTGATTTGCAAGACTCACATAGCATTGGAGCATTCAGATATAGTAATTAACATCTGAATCAATAGCCAGAAAAATCAACTTACTGTTGACCTGTGAAATTCAAAGTTAAAGCTTACCCTGTAACCTCGTCGGAGGGTAAATTTCAAGAGCCTCCAGCAACCTGAGCTCCAGCTCAACCTGTGATTGCTCCTGAATCAAGCACAGAGCCACACCACAAGTTTCTCAATTCCAATCACACGTCAATATCTCTACACACACCACTACACATCAATGTTCAGGGGAGAGACATAGAGAGAGAGAGAGAGAGAGAGACCTTGGAGAGAGAAGAAGCTGAAGAAGGAGGAGCTTTACAGGGAGAGTGTACGGACAGTCCGTCTTGTTCCTCGTCCCTCTCTTTGGCTCCGCCGCCACCGTCGCCTTCTCCGCCGGACATTTTTTTCGCCGTCGAATTCGCCGGAAAACACAGAGAAACGCCGTGAAATCGGGTCGTGATCGAAGTGAAATCGACACAGATTCAAGTGCTGTTCTTGAGAGGAAATCTAGGGTTTTAGCTTTTTGATCCAAAACTAAAATGGAACCTGTAATGGTCTGTGTTTGTTTCGTGTACTCCTCTTGATGGGCCGGCCCATGTGAGGTTGACCATGGGCCGACCAGTTTGGGCTTGGCTTGTGAAGTAAGTGCTCAGTTCAGAGTTCGGCCCAAGCTTAAACGAACTTATGCAATCAAATCGAGTTTGACTCAAAAAAAGATAAACCAGTCCAGTTCGACTCAGCTCGCTTCACTCAGTCATCAATACATGTATTCAACTGAAGATAAATTTAATACTGATACCATATAAAAGATATATAATTTATGAAATACTAAATGAGCCCGCTTGAAATCGAATCGACTCCACTCATTTTAGATGAATGGCAATATACCTTATCCACGACGAGAATCTCCGAACCCGAACGAGGACGGGGCGGGGAAGGGGTGAGGCATCCCCGCCCCACTCTGCCCCCATATATTAAAAGTATATTTTTTTAATTACAGATTCTATTTTATAATACATATTTAATAAAAAATAATATCTTTAAATATATTTTTTATTAAAATAATATT
>JAYMTP010006288.1:0-12270 GCA_036897365.1 Geranium brycei | reverse complement strand
AAAGCGTAAAAGTGGCACAAAGCTCAATAATTTAACACATCAAGGGTGAAATAACACCTAGAATGGGAGTAATAGATATCATAAACGTACATTTGATGCGACCGCATCAATCAAGTTAGAGCCTCAGCCCTTGACTAGCTTATTGACAACCAACCCTTATGTATAGAATTTACTCCAATTCAATCAAAGAAACCAAAGTTTAATTTCCATGAGCACGGCAAAATAGTACCATAGAATTATAGAGACGACTAATGTGGGGAAAAAATGAACGGAAATATATGAGTATGTACGTATTAGTATTAGTATTATCCAAGAACATGACCATAAAGAAACAACTAATGCCAAGTTTAACTTCCAAGAACATGGCAAATAGCAGAATATTCATCCACAGAACCAACACAGTAGCATTGAAATTAAAGAAACAATTGACGTGGAACACAAACTACATGAAAATGTCCGCACCTGCAAACTTAAGATGCTATTTGGCAAGTTACTGAAAGTCTAAAGCAATTACCTCTTCTTCTTGCCTCTCGGGCCCTTGTGCTTTCCCACATTTGCATCACCTCCAATGGCCATAGGCGAAGGGTCAACGAGACTCTCAACACAAGGCACTGCATCATTGGAAAACCCATGGACCGAATCCGGCATACCCTGAATCACAACATCCTTCACCTTCTTGGTTCCGAGGTCATAGCAAAGGAACTTGCCATCGTCCTGCAGCAACACGGGCTCATTCCCATCCCTCACGTAAGCCACAGGCAGGACATGGCGTGGCGATGCAGCGACTCGAAGGTCCGAAATCGACACCAACTTAACCCAACGCCACGACTCATCAGGCTCGAGCACCCACATCTCAGTAGGCTTACCAACATAATTACACACCGCACAAAGACGACCCTTCCAGCCAGATCGACCGGTAGAGCTCGGTCGCCAGGTCGAAAGCAGCAATGGCCATTCCTTCCGGGAGGTTGATGTACCAGTGTATCGCTCCGTCGCCGTACACGCCCATGGATCCGTAGGGAGGGAGGGGATAAGGAAACGCGCCGAGGCTCCTCCACGAGTTCGATCTCAGGCTGTAGATGAGAACCTGAGAGTCCGAGCGACCGGACCGGACGATCCTCATCACCTTGTAGTCGTCGCGGACTGGATCGTGGCCGAAGCCGTGAGAAACGTAGCGCAGGTCGGTGGTGTCGACGGCGGAGTGGGGCAGTCGGTGGTGCTTTCCGGTGGACTTGTTCCAGAGCTTGAGAGCCTCGGCCCCTGCGTTGCACAGGCAGAGCAGGCCGTTGCAGGAGCCGATCACCATCGTGGACTCGCGCACGGTCTTCAGCGGGTGCTCGATCTCGACGGCTCGTTCCAGAGAAGGGAGGTCGATGGAGTGGAGCTTGCGCCTCGTGAGGACGAGGCTCCGGTGGGCGTGGGCTTGGTTGAGGTGGAGCGGAAGGGCTTGGATGTGGATCGGAAGCGGAGGAGGGACTTCACCGGAAGTCGGCTCAGAACGTCGGAGATCATCTCCGGAGGAAGCTTCATCGTCGCCATTGTTGAAGGTCACGCCTAGTACACAGTGAGAGACTCAGTGAGTGTCAAGCGAGTGAGTGCACAGTGAGACAAGGACGAACACTGCGTGACAACTACGTCCCAATATACAGAAACAAATTTGGGCCACTGGTAAAGAGGCCCATTTTGGGTAATGGGCCTTTGCGTATCCCGCTGGCCTTTTATCCGAATATTTGCATGGGTATTCCATTCCATAAGTTGCATTGCATTTCCATAGAGAACAAAAGAATATAACATCATCTTAATTAATGAGTCCAATAAGCCTCCCAATATTATGGATTACTTACAATCACATGGAGAGGTGCAATCAATTCACATTCCTTGTAATTAGACTTTCTTTTTTAGAAAACATAACTTTGTTATTTGTTTTATATTACTAATTATTATGGCTTACATGAGGAGAGGTACGTCGTGCATTGGGTTTTTCATGGTCTGGTTAAACGAACCAAATGATTCAATGTTGATCTGAACCGAGAGCTCGGATCTTACAATTTTTAGAACCAAAATCGAGCATAATTGAATGGTTGGTTTGTATCCACTAGAAAGTGGTTTGATTTTTTTGTTTAAACCGAACCAACCTATTTTTATGGGTATGATGTTTATGCCTAATTTTTTAACCATTCAAACTAACGATAAGGAGTTTACATTAACATGTGAGATCTTGAATTCGAATCTTGGTACATGCGGGTTTTTCCTTCGGATGATGTCAAAAGTTGTTAAAAAACTGATAATACGATTCTTTGAAAGTTGATCCAGAACAAGGGAATGAGCCTTGTTGCGTGGCTCCCGTGCACAGGAATTTATAAATTTATGAAACAAAGAACCATTAGCAAAGAACCATTAGCAAAGACCCTCATCAACCTTATCTTAATTAATTAGTCCAAGAAGCCTCCCAATATTATGGATTGCTTACTACAATCACATGGAGATGTGCAATCAATTCACATTCCTTGTAATTAAACCCTTTTTTTGTTGAGAAAACATCATTTTGTTATTTGTTTCATATTACTAATTATTATGGCTTGGATGTAGAGGTGTGATGCAGTGGCCCATCAGAGTTACATCTTCATTTTTCACTTAGTTATTGAAACTTCCAATTCGATACTATGCTGTTGAGAGGCATATAAGCATTATTGAAAGATAAGCTCGAAATAAAAATCAAGAATGGAAAATTTATTTATAATTTAATTGGGTCTACTGACAATAATTTGAAATACAAATACATTAATGTCCATGACTTGGGCCACCACAAACCGAATCACCACTCAATAACAATATAAATGGATCTGCCGCATAGAAAATCTCAACCCACAACACTCATACATCAAAAGATACAATCATCACACGATAATGTTTGGGTAAAGCCCAAATAATTGGATCCTGACAGGAATCAAATACTTCTACAGTACAAAATCCTAGGACTACAAAAATTTGGGAGGGTGTTTTTGCCTATTCTCCAACCTAAGAGCCGACGACCTCTTTGACGACCTCTTTCTACTTCGAGGTGACAAAGTTACCTGTGCGCTCCAGCAACATTTTATAGAGCTCCTCAGCCGTCAGACGATCTCGTGGATTCTCAACCGTACACCTCTGAAACAAATCAACCAGGAAACTCAAATTTCCTGATTCCGGCTCTTTATCCTTAGGCTCTGTACCATCTTGAGCTCCTGCAGGCTCAGCCAGCGAATCAAGAACCTCCAGGTCATCAGTTAGTGGCGGTCGTTTGCCGTTCTGCGTAAAAACAGTCGAACAGATTCAGCTTCGATCTAAAACGATCCGTAAAGGCACACAGCATATATAATGGTAGTATATGTGATCAATGGTTTGTAAAAGTGGAAGTTTAGCATCACAGTGGTTCTCCTAATGTACCAGTGGAAAAGCTATCATAAAGTCAGACGGACTGTTTTGAACTAATATTGAAAAATAGCAGCAAGATAACACGGAAAAATACTGTTACTGCATAAACTACCAAAAACATATGGACATGATTGCTCAGTCATTATTATATTGTTATTTGCCTTTTTATAATCATTAGTTAAGATATAACACAGAAAAATAGAATACTGGTTAACTGTTAATATTTATTCAATAGTGACAGATGCTGATGAAATTTTATTCAGTATTTATGATTATCCTTGTATCTGAATAAATTTTATCATAACATCAATGAAAAAGACTGATAATTTAGCTGTTGAAAAGCTAGAAAAGCAAAAGCCAATGTAAGAGAGAGACATCAACCTGAAGAAGATCATGAATGTCTAACTCTGATAACCCTGCATATGGGACCTGCAAGGTCAACAATTCCAAAAGCAGACATCCATACGACCATATATCTACTTCCTGCAAGCAGGGGTAAAACTATCTCAGTACACCGAAGAAGAAGAAAACATATATCTGAAGGATTACAAAAAATGGATTACTAAACAATATGTTGTTGGTACACTAAGAATAAACTGAAAGGTTGAACCAAAACTTAGAACATTCTGCATTTATTAAAATGTGTGTACGAGTAGAGAACAGAAGAATGAGAAAGCCCATTTCCTAATCCTAATACATCAACATTTCAAAAACTATCCAGCTTCTGCTGAGGCATAGATTTACTTGTCCAGTAAAAATACGCATAGCGAAGAACAATAAAAACTCAAACTTACAGTAACTAACTTCAGGCAACAACATCATGGGTGTCACATTGGCCACTTAAAAGCTAGGAAATTCCAAAAACAAATAGGGCTGTCAACACTAGTTGATCGACTACCAACTTTCCACAATGTTCTAAAAATGCTAGGCACTAGTCGGGCGGATAAGGACTTCAAGAATTAATTGGGGATTAATCGGATTTGTATTTCTATATTCTTTTTAATTTTGATAAAGATATATTATTATTATTATTACTATTATATATAATAATAATAATAATAATAATAAATATTGAGGATATAAAATGTAAAACTTTAATAACGGTTACATTATGTCCTTGAAATATAATAAAAGTACCTATTGCTATAACTTATTGTTGTTTTTGGCGTCTTTTTATTTTTAAAGAAATCAAATTTGCAAAAAAAAATATCTTAAATCCGCCTTGACCCGCCTAGACACTTAATCTGCCCAATTTGTGAAATCGAATCGCTGTTCTAAAAATCCCCACCAAGGGGCAGCCTGGGCCAATTTTAAAACACTGACTTTCCATAAGTATGTTAAGTGTATGACTGACTAAATAAAAGGTTTATCTGACTCTTTGGGTAGAAAACTTGGTGGAATGAGTACAAATACAGTCTGGCCTTACTAGTTGATATTGACTAAAAATGAAAAGTATTACTGACCAAACCAATAATATCTCTCCAGCATTTGAATTTCTGAAATGAAGATCTATTATTTTTTATTCGTACCCAAAAAAACTAATTTCACCCATTCTACCCAAATAGATCCAAATAAACAGTTTATGTTATTGTGGTCTGGAAGTACTTCATCTGAAAAACTTAGAACATGCTTCACTTTGCTAGCTTAGCTTTCATGGAAAACGCATGAACCTATTTATACAAGAGGAGCATGCACAAAAATCAATGATGACCTTGATATGAGAACTTACCAAGCCATACACATTGCGTTTGTGCATTGCTCGAAGTACCTCCGGAGCCATCCAGCGAGGTGTTCCAACACAGGTATCAGGAGGAGGTATGCCTGTATGAGCAATACAGCATGTGTGCAGGTAAGACCGAAGGGGTACTGCTCTATCAAAATCACATAACTTGACAAGCGGTGACCCATCAGATTTCTTGCCATCTAAATCAATCAAAATGTTTTCACTTTTTATGTCGCGATGAATAATATGTCTTGAGTGGAGCTCTGACAATGCAAAAGCAACATCTCTAGCAATACACATTGCCACCTGAACAGGTACATGCTTCTCACCAGCCTCTGATAGCTTCTGCACATAACTCTGACAATGGGAAAGACAGACGAGTCGTGAGAAGATCTAGAAACCACAGCCAACATCAACCAGTTAACTAGTATATAGTAATATTCACCTTTAAGGATCCACCCTTGACATGCTCCATAAAGATTGCAGACTTTAGGATTTGATGCTCTCTATTTCCATCTTCCGAAGAAACCCATTCAGAAGATAACTGGTGTCCATAGATTTCCACTATGCAAGGGTGTTTCAGAGTCCGTAAAATTCTTACTTCTCCTAAACAACTATACTCAAAGTTCTTCATTTCATCTACAGATCTCCCAAATACTTCTAAAGTGCGAACCTGTAACATCCAACAAGACATGAATACCAAAAGGTTAAATGAAAACTGAACTCTCCAAACCAAACTAAATTGAAGAGCATGAGACGTGGGGAATAGTAACCAATCAGGACGAAATATAAGCTCTAACACTAGTGTGAGTCAGGGGAGACATTTCAAGGAACAAACCTTAGCAGCAGCCTCAACTGATCCAAGTTTACAACGAAAGAGAGAGCTAGAAGGAGCTCTTTCTATTTCATCACTAGATGATAAGGACGGAAAAGGGCATGCAGGAGCTAGACTACTTTCAGCTGAAAGAAGATAATTAGTTTGATTGAGGGGAATGTACCTGCAGCACAAGGCATATAAGTTCATTAGATACTCTACTGGAAAAGAGCGAGCAAAACAGAAACACAGAATCTTAGTTGTAAGGATATGCCTTGAAAATAAGGCACTAATTATGCCATAGATGATGAAAACATGACCCAACTGCATAAAAATCAAGTGACAGGCAGTAGTTCCCATACTTAACGAGTAACAAAAAAGCAAATAAATAACAAGTTAATGATCACAAAAGCAAGCAGTCTTGGGGTGTCTTGAAACAGGACTAAAGCAACCCAAGAAAAAGTGATGGGAGGACAAACAACAAATAGATGCAACATATTTTTAAATTACTGAATATTCTACATGCACGAAAATAATTTCTACTACTCTGATACTTAGACTGACATAAATGCTACTTGGTAAAGCAGAAACCCCCAACAAATGAAACTCTAAACATTTCAGATGAAGAATGGAGCTGACCTGCAGAAAAATTCAGGGTCTGCCTCTTCTCTTATGTCGTGTGGACGACAAGCATCTAGTACCATCCGGACCCATAAATCACCCCTCTTCACAAGAATAACATTCCAGGCATGTGGTTGGAAATCCAAGTAACCCCTTACAAGCTCACAAGGCACTGGAGGCTCCATACGATCGCATAGATACTAGAGAAAAACAAGATTTGTCAGACCAGACTAAATTTGAAGGGTGGTGGAAAATATATATGATACATACATTTCCTAGTAAAATGTTAATAGTGTAGAGAGAAAGCAGAAGGATAACCTTTAAGAGAATTGCTCTGTGTCTACAGACACCGAATTGAAGAGTTCCAATGGGAACTACAATAGATTTATGTTTTCCTTTAATAGAGCGAAGGGACTTCTCACAGAGATCAGCAAAGTCAACATCTTTAGAGGTGGCCAAAACATGTTTCTTAGATGTATTAATATCGTCTGAATTTCCAGTGGAGCAGGTACAAACAAAAGGCTTCACATAATTTGAACCAGATGCAGCTTTCCTGGTTCTCTCAATAATAGCATTTCTGTCACTGCCTCCAAAATGATCCGAGACAAAAAGGGCAAGCAATGATGCAACCTGGAGGTTATCAACAATAACCTGAACTTTGTTGTCAGTAACGCCATTTAACCGTTTCAGATGGGACACTAGAGCTTGAGCAGAGATTGCAATTGCATCTAACTCTTCATCTTCATTTCTGCAAATGGGAAAACATTAATAAAGGCAATGATCTAAATTAAAAACTTAAAATCCCCAAAATAGAATGCAAGTAACATCTATAAGCAAATTATATAGACCACAAACCTGTTCACAAGTATGACTTCACGTGAATCAAGATGCAAAATTTCCTCATAATCTCTTAGTTGCAAAAACGGGCGATCTCGCCCTGCATCATAAAAGCCATCTGGTAGACGATCCTGAATTCCACAGAAAGATATATTGCTGTACTGAGAAGATAAACTCAAGCAGTCAATGGTTGGTTTCCGAAACTTGCATGGTTTAGGATTATCAAGTTCCTCATCACAATGCCTTTTTGGCTTCAAAGCATTTCCTGAAATTCCGGAAGACAAGACTTCATTTTGCTTGTCACATTCCAATTTGCTATCTTCACGTGCACAAACAGAGTCAACAACAGCAGATGAGCAATTTTTGGAATCAATCTCATCATCCTCAACACAATTATGCAAATTTTCACTGTCGACTTCAGCAGAAAGTGATTCTTTATCATCATCATCTTCTAGGGTCACAACATCCAGTACATCCTTGCAAGTTTCTGAAGCATGCACATCTGGATTGCTAGGTTGGCAACCTTCTGATGCCTTCATAGCTAACACGTCAGCGTGTTCACCTTTCCACTTCCTACTGTTGTTTAAACGTTCTTGACGAGCTCTCTGTTGCAAATAATAGCGACGCTTCCACCGCTTACCAGACCTCCGAGTAGCAAAACATCTATTGCTTGAGGAAGGCCCAGTTAGAAGGCTTGAAGAAGTGTGATCAGACCCTATATCAATTATAAACTTTATAAGATGGTCTCAAACATATAAGGAGGATCAAAGAGCAGACTCTTCGAGTATGAAAACACAAGACTAAAGACAGTATTATGCACACTCACCATTACAAAAAAGACTATTACTTTCGTCCTCAATGGAGACTTCATATACATCCATTTCAACAGAAGAATTGATCATATCATCAGTGGAGGGGCTCTTATCATTCCCATCTAAATTGCAGCATATCCAAGAAGGTATTTGACACCCGACAAGCTTATTGTACTAGAAAAGTTGGAAGGCACATATAAAATGTTAGATTCATAAATAAACCAATCAAATATGCACATACTGGAGTTTAGTTAAAAACCCATAAAAACATCAATTTTCTATTCAAATTCTTAATGAAATGACAAAGGCTAACAAAATAATTTTATAAAGCAACCATCAACAGCTCTAAATCATCATAGTTTTCTAATTATGGTGTGAATCACAGAAAATTCGGTTGCATAATATCAATTCAAGTAAGGAGAGGACCATATGCTAAACTATACATAACTAATCAACACAAGGCGTGCAATTGCAAATCAGGCAAACAATTCTAAGATTTGACATCAGAATGTATGGAGGCATCATGAATAACGATGTCAGACTAGAGAATGAGAAATTGAAACATCCATCAACAGTTAGGAATTACGATACACACATTAAAGATATACTTCAAGGATAAACACAACAAAATATGAC
This sequence comes from Geranium brycei, assembly GCA_036897365.1. Classification (NCBI taxonomy): domain Eukaryota; kingdom Viridiplantae; phylum Streptophyta; class Magnoliopsida; order Geraniales; family Geraniaceae; genus Geranium; species Geranium brycei. The sequence goes on along the minus strand of JAYMTP010006288.1, from coordinate 3,413 downwards.
ATCAATCTTGCCTTCTAACATTAAACATAGCATTATTCGTTTTCTTTAAAACCCTGAAGATCTGTAGGTAATGTTAAGAACCCAAAGCCAAAGCAGATATGGACTTAAAACAGTGCAAAATTATAAAGAAAAATATATATATAACATAACTTTTAAAAATGGTCCCACCTATAATTGTCTCTAATGAATAAATCCCAAACATGAATGGATGCAGTAACCAAGAACCAAAAACAAAGAAGAGAATACAAATTTAGAAACGAACTGCCAGCAGGATCATTGATCCTAGCTGTTCATGGTTATACCTGGAGATTCAAATTCAGAAGATTAGGCATTGAGCCAAGTTCAAGAGGGCCCAATGATGTCAGCCTATTGTTTGAGAAGTCCAAGTTCTTCAACCTCTGCAGAGATGACAACCCCGCAGGTAGTTCCACTAATTTATTATTTGCAACTTTCAGAGAGATCAAGGCATTTAAATATTTTATTTCGGTTGGTAAACTCTTCATCTTATTGAATGAAAGATCCAAATACTCTAATTTATTTAAGCAGCCAATTTCTGGAGGAAGGTATCTGCAGTACAAAGTAAATACATGAATATGATTAGTTTTTCAATAAAATTGCATAGACAGTGTAAGAAACTGAACTCAAGTTACTTGTTTTCCTACATCTTGGGCCATGAAGATTACCCAAGAATGGACACACTAGAGATTTAAAACAATAAAGCAACATCGGCATCACCACTGTCCTCTTCTAACTACAAGATTCAAGAGGTACAATGCTCAAACAAAACCATGAGAATCAAAGACCCACATTCTAGGATGACAAGTTTTACTTCCACTTATAGTTAATACAAGAGGAATGAAATTTGTACCAAAATGCAAGGTTGGCCTGTGACAGCACAATTTAAAATGACTTAAAACCATTGGAGCAAGTGTGCAGTGTCTGCAGATACACTCATGGCATAACAATTTTCAAAAACACTCTAGAGCTCCTAATTGTTAGCCAATGTTAATATAGTGACAATCTTCACTAGACAGTGTAGTCATTGATACAACATGAGAAATCAATATACATCTTCGTTATGATAGCAACCAGCAGGGATGTTAAAGTACATAATGGTATCTGGAAGCATGGAAGCTAGGCTTATAATTCATCTATATGTAACATGGTGCAGGAGTGGGAGAAATACATAGAGAGGGAGGGTATTCCAGAAATAATATAAGAGATATAGCAATGCACAGTATAAATCAATGTTATGGCCAATTGGCCATAAACAACCTTCAATTTAACTTTTTGAGGGTTGTGCCATGGTCAGCTGGTGATATTACTTAGAATTCCGTCTTTCTGACTATCACTAACTTCCATGATTTATAATAGATGTCAGGCTTCTATTTGCTTCTGTTGTTACAAAAAAATATCCAAAAATCCAATTTTAAAGAAATTTCCACCAACTACCATGATTTATATTTTCTCTACTCATAGTACAGTCAATTTTTAATTCACATATCCAAATAATCAGAACCTAAAACTATTTGGCGGCAGTTGAGTCCTCGATGCTAGCATATGCTTACAAATTGGTACAAAAATTTAAACTTGTGAATCTTTTTCGATCATTGAAGAGTTGTGAACATCTAAAAAACCACTTTTTATTTGAACATTTATTACAGCAGTGCTAGTTTTGTATATAAAATTAATCTCACTTCATATTAGGTATCCAACCAGTGCAGAGAGAATCAAGAACTGACCTTATAGAAAAGTGACAAACAGAGAGTTTGGTCAATCCCTTCAGCCCGGCGATTTCACTCAATATCGGATACGCCGACGGCCGAGGCAGAACCTTAGACAGCTCGAGCTCCCTTAAACCCTGCAACTTCCTCAAATCCAAGCCACTCAACCCAGGCGAAGATAGCTTCACCTGCAAGCACTCCAAACCCACAAGCTTCCCAAACTCCGCTGGAAACAAATTGATCTCATTTCCAAAATACTTCACCGTCTTCAACCTCCCAAACCTACCCACCGATCTCGGCAATAAATTAAACACGTTTTTGTACAGATACAACCCATCGACCGGCTCCTCCGAATCACCCGGCAGCGAAAAATCCAAGCTTTTCCCAGACACGTCGAGGACGGACTCATCGGCAGAATTCTGAGTGACGTCCCCGTCCCCGATTGTAATCGATTTGGGGGAAATCGGCTCCTCCGGCTCCTCCTTGATCTCGGGGGCGTCGGGTCCAGCTCGATCGGCGCCGGAGTCCTGCATTGGTCGCCGGAGGGCGCGAATTGGGGCTTTTCAGAAAAACAAAAAAGCCCCAGGACTCGCAGCGAAATTGGGTAGGTCTGCGGCGAAATCTGTTTGGAGTGAGGGAATTGAAGACGGAAAATGAAGGGAAATTGAAAGAGGAGCGGCAAAACGAAGACGAAGACGACCGCTCACTCCAGAAACCCTAGAATCTAGAGGCACTGAACTATTTCCTTTTTTTTCCAGAGGAAAGGGTATAAATATTGATGACGAGAGATTCATCGGGGCACTCCCTCAGGCTTTGCTTTCCATAACGAGCGCTTCTTTTAATTTGTGCGAAATACCAAAAACACCCCTTCCGCTGGTTTGTTGTATTGGGGGTACCGCGGTTGGTGCGGATGGTAATTTCGAGTGTTTGCTGGGGTCAATTGGGGAGCGGAAGTATAAAATAAAGGGTGGGCATATAGATATACACGGTGCTTCAAATTAAAAGTTGAAATTGGAAATAGCGGTTCAAAGCATGGGTACAGTATACGTGTATATCCCGGATCCATGGCGGGTTTTGGAATAAATCACCCATCAAGTACACACATGCAATTTCCGTGATTGAGTGACTTTGAAAATAGACCTATTTCCTCTTTTCGAACTTTAAAAATATATAATTCTTCGAATGTGTGTGTATTTTATTTGTTTAATTATTTATTTATGGGATAACAGTAAAAAAGTGTCACGCTGTTTGTATATTTTTTGGAAAATGAGTATACTTTTATCAAAATGACGAAATTATCCTTAAAATTAATAATTAATTTTTTTTCTTACTTTTATCTTCTAACTAAAATTTGTAATTTTAATTTTTTTAGTTAAATGTTTTTAAATTAAAAATTATTGTTTTAAAATTATGTTATAAGTCTTGCTTGTAGGGGCAATTTCATTATTGTTATAAAAATATATATTTTGTAAAAATATGTAAACAACATAACATTTTTTTGCAAAAGTGTCTAACACACTTTTTATAATTATCCCTTTATTTATTTGCATTCATCCCATTTAGTATAATGAAAACGAAGCATCGTATTTAGTTGGAGGAAATATTGCATATAGCCATGGTCAGTGGCGGTTCCAGGGGGCGGGGGGCACCTGCCCCCCCCCCCCTGGCCCCGGGCATCAGAAGAAAAAA
>JAYMTP010006287.1:0-12271 GCA_036897365.1 Geranium brycei | reverse complement strand
ATATATGAAAGGACCATAATAACCTTTTACTATTTTTCATATTTATTTGATATATCAAATTAGCCATTAATTTGAACCATAAATTAAAACTCATCTAGTGGATATCATGTGTTCTAACATTTGTATAATAACACTAGTTTGTAGTGGAGTCCTTCCCTACTGTTGATATAACTTGTACATTGTCTGAATTGGTTTGCAAGTTGGATGGAGAACATTTAATTTGATTGCGACCAGACGTTCGTTTGTGTATATCTGTCAAAAAATGATCGAATTCTCTTTATAATAACGTTTCCAACTCGAATTTTCCGGTTTTTCTTTCGACACCAATATATGCATGAAAGAATCTAAAGTTTACAATATCGATGGCATGCGAAAAGAAAAAAACCGGCGAACTCGAGTTGAAAGAAAAAATTATTATTATTTCAAAAAAATGAGTTAAATGACATTTTCGATAAATGTACACAATTTACAAAAAAGACGATGAGTTCACCGTCATGTTTTGCAAAACAAAAAATCAAAGTTCACTGACACTTTTTTCAAATTTTGAACAGTTCAGGGCCATTTTTCACAATTTACACAGTAAGTCAGTCAATTATTGCTGGAGTTTATATTAATAATAAGGGCTGAGTTTGGTTTGTTTGATATTGAGCTCAAATTAATACAGAACCACATACATATAATTTTACAGAGCAAGTTCATTACTAACTGGACTTGCCAATGTTTGTCAAGAATGATGAACCATGAACTCATCATTAGCTTTCCTGAAATGGAACCAATGGAAGCTTGCCTCCATATGTCTCCGGGAGCTGACTCTCTTCGATGTCTTCGAGCAGAGTGGACTTCAATCTCTCGTTCTTCACAAACACTATCTGCAAGGAGGTTTCAACAATTCAATGAACCAAATTTCTGACATTTCAAGTCTCTCTAATCTGATATATAATGTACCAATTTTACCTTCTTCTTGGTTTTGTTGTCAATGAAAGGGTAAACAATCTTCCACACTTGCATGAATATGTAAGGTGCATGCACTATGAACAACTTCCCTAGCCTTTCCGGATAATAATCCTGCCATCGCCATCGCCATGAACACGATGAGTTTTCATTTTTCGTCACAAGACAATATAAACTGAATGATGTATTTTCTCTCTGCCTATTTTTATCAGATTTATGCAGTAAAAGACCTGCAAAATGGCTAATGCCCCGATATACGCGTGGAGATCGGTATTAGAATATCCCCATCCTTGAAGATCTCCAATAATAAGAAACTTCTCCTGGCCAGGAGGCATCCTGATGCATCAGATACAGAAAATTAGGCCAATATGTACATATAAGCCAATGCATATGATTGAACATGAATTAGTACCTTGCACATAACTTGTCTAAGCAACATACTGCAAAACCTGCACATGAAAAAGACTTGACTTGTTTGAACTCAAGGACATAATTAACATACTTGAGTGTGCAATGCATTTGAAGTTGGCTTACGCTTGAATTCTTCGGCGCCTCCTTTGTTCTTGAAATGTCTGGCGCCAAAGACTACTCCTATGGGCCGTCTTTCCTTGTCGAATCCTTGCACAAACATCTTATTCTGTGCTATCTCATTTGGTACCTCTGACTCTGGGATGGAGCCGTTTGGGACAAATGTTTTTCTCCATTTCAAGTACTTTAGGAACATGGAGGAACCTTTCTCTACATTGAGCTCGCGCGCTCGCAGAAATCTTCTCAGTGTCAGATCATCCACCTCCTACAACATCATGTTGAAGACCAATTGTCCTAAGTTTTCAGTTCTTTTACGATATCAGCGAATAAAACGATTATATTAAAGAAAAGACAGACGATTCTCAAAGAGCAGTACAATGAAACCAAATTGTGCCACACTTCAATGCACAAGGAAAACATTAATATTTGTAGAAGTAGAACCCCAAATCATATCACATATTGCAAGCAAATTACAGCAAAACATCATAGTGTTCAAACATAGAAGCTCCTTAACTTTTAAGAACATCATACCTTGGAAGAAGGATCTTGTCTTTCAACCAAAGCTCTCATGGGAGAAAGTTTGGTTTGTTCTTCTCTCTCACATGGTTTCAATTCATCTTTTGCTTTTTCCTCTGACTGATCATTTCTGTCACAGTTCATGGTTTTGAGAGAGAAGCAAATCAAAGAGACAAGAAGAGGCAGAGAGAAATGTGGATGGGTTGTGCTCAGTTGAGTGCCACAGAAAGCAGGAGGTCTATAAGTACATTAAAGAAAGCAGAGAGAAGAGTGTTGAAGGCCAACCAACTGAATTCAATTCTCTTCCTCCACTTTCAGTACATATACAAAAAGGTTTTTCACTGCATTACCCATAAGGCCATAACACTATTGTTGGTAATTACTGCTCTCTCACTCCACAAAAGTTTTTCAATGTATTAGACCAAACGAGTTGCTCTATTTAATTTGATTCGTTAAATATTTAATTCAAATTTATCGTTACTGAGTTGACCCAAATTCAATCTCGAGGTTAGACTCATTTAATAAACAAGACGATTTTGAGTTTGACTTTTTAAAATTCGATAGACTTGTGAGCCACCTTCTTTAATATTTAATTATTTTTATATATAACTTTTAATAAATATTTGAAATGAAATTAGACGAGGTAAGTCAAGCTGAGTTGATCTCGAGCTGGCTCATTTAATATTAATGATTTGTATAATTTTTATTTAATATTAAATTTAACTTTTAATGAATATTTGTATTAAAAATTAAACAAACTGAGCCAAACTCGAGTTTGTCTATTTTCTTTTGAAGCGCACTTTAAGTTTACTTGCGTAAACTTGTTCGAGCCTGAACTAAGCCGAACATTTTTATCACGAGTCGAAGCCTGGTAAACTGAGACTCGATTCAACTTCTTTATACCCATAAACTCACTCAAAGGTGATCCATAGCCGACTAATGTAAAAAAAGATATTGTTAGTATTTCATACATGATTAAGCCAAGGAACGCATTTATTCATGCGCAATGCATCGATGACAGCTTTCTTGTTAGGTTGATCATAATTATTGCTTCGAAGAAGAAACGTAGCTATTTTAGAAGTCTTGATGTTAATTATACAAGAAAATAATGTATATAATGTGGTTGAGAACTAATTATCATCAATTGTGTGAACTAGTTTTGAGCTGAATATTCAAGGCATGGCCGAGCATGATCTGTGTGTACGATTGAGTTTCTTTATGTGGAAAAGGACTTGTCATGGGTAGTGTGCTCCATTTCATTACTATAAGGTCATGAATTTGAATGTATGATGTATGTATTTTAATTACTATATGTGAATGATATATTATTAATAAGGGATACACTCTGGCTACAAACTCATGTAAAACGTCAAAACCCATGTAGAATCGTTAAATCTAAGACGCGTATTGTCTCAATGTGCGATACGTGGCAGGGTCAATCATATTCTACAACATTTCACTACATGTTCTACATGACTTCAATTTTGCACAGGTCCAGCATGTTTTACAACATTGCACTACATGTTTTACATGATTCTACAACATTGCATTACATGTTATACAATTTTGACGTTTTTTTTATTTGTAGCTGATATCTCCTTTTATTAATAAAATTCTGCTCAAGCATTAGTTTTAAAAAAAACATGAGAAGAATGGTTATAACATTTAAGCAAAAAGTGTTGACAATGTGAACTTTTAATGACTTGTAAATTTGGCCTAACTTATATTTTTATTAACGATAAATAAATGGGTATTAATTTTGCAAAATTGAATGAAAAATAAATATAGTAGGGTCTCGAAGTAGCTTCAAATTAGGTGGTTGATGTGATAGAAGTTAATGAAGGATAGAAAGTGGGAGAGGGTTCATTTCTCATTTGCTCAAAAGAAATTGAAATAATTATTTCTGATAACATCACAACTCAAAGAACCATCAGATTCAAATGTGATGTATTGGTTTTGCAATTCTACATGGTTATCTCCTACTTGAAAAATAGGCACTTATTAATTTTAAAAGTGAAAAATATAAAAATGTCATTTTGAAATTATCAGATCATGTCATTGTTTGAATTTTGGTGTGAATTCACTCCTCCACTCGCTCCTCCGACCTCTCCACCCCGAAAACTAACTGTAAATCAGTATAAGCTACTATAGATTTTCATTTGCACAAAAAATTATCGAAATTTCACAAAGTCTGACCAAGGACATTTTTGTTTTTTCACTTTAAAATTAACAATTTCATCCAAATATTTAATATGTGTCCATTTCGAATTTCTAAGTGCAGCTAAACGTCCACTTTTGAAGTTGAGAATAACTATATGAAATTGGGTCGTAACTCGAATTGGGTGCGCGTACTTTACCCTTTTATTTAGAAGTGAGTTTTTAACATGAGTTAAGTCGAGTAAAAATAATACATATTACCAAATTAGAGTAAATCGACATCTAAATTAAATGTTTTGTCGTTTGTGACATGTATGTTAGTTCCTAAACTCTTATCGAATTCATGTTGTTCATTTTTCTATGGTTTTGTCATTTGGATCATAACAATCTGTTCTTTGTGTGGCTTATGTAATTCATGTACTTCTCTTTTTCATGGTTTTGTTATTTGTGGCGTATCAAAGTCCCAAGAACCATATATATGTACTTCTATTTTACATGGTTTTCTTGTATTGATAGTTTCTCTATTTCCTATGGTTTTGTCGATTTGTGATTTAATTTCTCTCAGAACATGTGCTCGGTAAGTCTACTCGTCAAGTGATTTTTGTACAGTAAAATTAGGCAACAATTAAGGGGAGATTGTAATAGAAGACTTTAATTAAGAAAAAAAATTGAGTATTGTTTTGTAAAATACATGAAATAGTCTATTTGGTAAGATTTAATGGAGAGTTTTATGTGAAAACACATAGAAGTTTTGGATGACATTAAATTTGAACATTCCATGAGCAACTAATGATTCTAAAACATTGGTAAAGTAAAAACATCGGATTTTTATTTGACGGTCGTTCATTCAAAATATCAGTTGTATAAAGGGGCAATGAAATTTTTCACTCAAAAATTTGTTATTACAATCCACAATTATATGGAATATACAACTAATAATGTGTACTTGGAAAATTCCTCTTGTTGTGTTAAGCCAAATGGCACAATTGGTTTTGTATGGACGTTTGATTCTTAACTACTTAGTAAAAATATTTTTTTTCAACTAGATGATAAAGGGTAAGTGTTGACAAAAATGACATGTTTTAGCATTTAATTCAAGTTCTTTAAAAAGAAATTGGAAGAAAAAATCACTTGTCATTTGTCTACTTAATGTGATGTGACAACATTTATCACGGGGGCGATGGAGAAAACAACCAAATTTATGATTGAATATTAACACTAACTAGTGTGTGGGGATGTGACACGCCCTCGATCGTTCATATTATGGAATCGATGAATCAGAGCCGTCGTGGATGAGTTTAATACTCCTCTTGCTGTTCTTGAGGCAAACTTGGGAGGTGCAGACGCTGGTGTTTTCGAGATCGTTGCCATCTTCCTCTTCCTCGCGAATCCACAAGCAACGTTTCAAGCTCCCTCTCCTTCCGAGCAAGTTAAATCCGCATTGCCGCCTCCCCCTATTGTCCAAAATTTGAGGAGCTCTGTTGAGATATGTTTGGAACAAATAAAAGCCATGGGATTCAGTGTCATTGGTAACAAAGAAGACATCTTACTCATGATCGAGAAAGATGCCCAAATTTGTGAATTGGCTTCGGTGCCTCCAATCTTGTAGTGTGCTCCATTTCCCTTATTTTGTCTTTGTTTTCATTCTAAGTTTGTCTCTATGTTCTTCCAAGTTTTAGCTCCCTCTTCGGGAGCTCATCCTCCTTATTAATAAACTATTTTTGATGATAAAAAAAATCAGTCGTTCACTGGCTCGCTCTCGTCCACCCACCTCACGCACACTAACGCCACCAACTCGTCCTATTTCTTTGCTCACACATTGAATGCGAATCAAGCTTTCCTTTCCATTATCTTATCTGAAAATCTTATCTTTCCAAACTTCACTGTTAGAAATTTCATATACGAGGCAAAGTCTCACATCATAAGAATATGAAGTATAATGAGAAATTATATATACATTAGACGCAAGATCTAATATGTTAGTCTTTTGAGTCGATAGTGGGCTTTAATGTTCATTGTTATGTGCTCCTCCTTGATAAATGTCCAGTTCTTCTCAACAACCGGTATCAGAGCCTAGTTTGTATAAATTTCATCGACCTGACTGGCTAGTAGATCTCATGGTGGATCAACTTAGTTGGCTAGTAGGATCTAGAACAATGATTGAACATGTCTTGCCGGTGGGCTGGCGGATGGGAGTGCAAGGATATTTTGGTTTAGAGAAATTGTTAGGAATTCCATGTAGATGGGAATTGTTGGGAATTTCACATAGAATTCTAAGTGTCATATCAGAAGAGTATAAGGAGAGTTTATGTACACATTAGACTCAAAACCTAACAGGTTAGTCTTTTATGTTAATAGTAAGATTTAATGTGTATATGAGTTCCTTATTGTGTGTTCCTCCTTGATAAATACTCAGTTCTCACCAAAAACTGGTATTAGAGTCAGGTTCGTGGCAAGTGAGAGCAATGGTAGAATACAGGGAAGTTCGGATCCACAAATTTGACAGAAGAGGTTTTAGATTCTAGAAGATGCAAATAGAGTATTTGTACTAGAAAAAACTATATGAATATTTATCTGAGACCAAACTAGAAGAAAAAAGTCTGGGTGAATAGGGAAAGAGTGAAAGACGAGAGAGATTGAAGTCCAAAAAGGGAGGAATAAACACGAGTTGTTGAAATTGCTAATAAATTGGTTACTTCAAATATCAGCAACCAAATTCGAAGCTGATTAAAAAAAATACCCAAACTCAAAGAAGGAAAGTAAGCAGGACAACTCGGTGAATGCGACCGAGAAATTCAAAGGTGATGCTTTGATTTGTTGTGTAGAAAAATGCCGAATCATGGATCATGTATCCAGGTGCTTCTTTTCACACTACCCTTGTAAGGACGTGTTAGTGAACTTCAGACCTATGAAAAGTCAATTTCATCTATCAAATGATGAGACTGTGGATATTGCAAGCATATGAGATGTGAATCTCAAAACTCCCATAGGTACAGTCTGGACGTTAAAAGATGCTAGGTGTATCGTGAGCAAAAACTCTTGTCATGTTGAATGGTATGATATATTGGTGATAGGTATATAAAACGGCTTAGGTAATAAAGTCTTGTGCGATAAATGCATACACAAATAGAGTATGTGTTGAGCTACCAAGGATGTAATAACCCCTTAAAGAGGCTAGAGCAAGTCCTAATTGAAAATGAATTGAGTTATTAATTGTGCCATAAAAGAAAGTTACATATGTCAGCACCCTACATAAGCACATATTACATCATTTCCTTGTTGATTTAGAATCATATCTGTAACTAGTGCGCTTTTACCAGTCGCAGTCTGTATGTCCCCAACGATTAACGTGATGTCTGAAAAACCGGCTTTTGATATTTGAATGGGCAACAACAAGAACACTCAAATCCAGCTTTCTTGGCATGTAGAAATAGGGTTGGCCGGTGCACTGGAGAGTGGGAGGATGCAAATCGGGGAGGGATGAAAACTTAGTTCCCAAAGAGGCGTTTTATATGACTGGTGTGTATGCAGGTAGAGACATCCGCTTCATGAATGGTGGAGGCGCGAGCAGGAGGACGGGGAAGAGGGTCGGAAGACCCACGGGCAGCAGCGAAATGGGAACCGTCAAGTGATGCTATGGCCTTCCTAGCATCCTCAGAGTGAGAAAAGAGCAAAACAAAAGGTCCTTCCAGATTTTCTGCGCTTTGAAGGAACGTTGATGAAAATGACAGCTCCGAATTTGGAAAGAAGGTTTTGGAGCCACATCTTCGGGTCTTGAGATGGGAGATTGGAGGAGAATGAGGTCGAGGAAGAAGGAAGGTCAGGAGGTTTGAGGGAGGGCATTGTAACTCAACTTGTATACCATACTCACCTCAATCCCACCCGAAGTAATATTGAGGAAACAAAGATTGCATGCAAATCCTTCGGTGAAACATGTTATGCTATCCCCATAACCCGCTCAAGCAGGAGATGCTTTTTCACCAAGTACTCAACAGGCTTGCACAGAAGTTGCCTCTGACCGAAGTATTCACTTGAAACATGGAGAGAAGATCTTGAACTGGACTGCTGATCCGGTTGGAGACGTTAAGCCTTGGTAACAAACAACTTGAGATCATATTCTGAACCATCTCCATGTCATGCAAATTGCTGCAACTGCATTGAGCTACAAGTGAATCTTGATTGGCAGAATGTGATAGATTATACTGTGTATTTTGAGAACATAAAATTGTTAAATTGTCAATGATAGACACCAATTGGTTCTTATATCAGCACCTCAAAATTGTAGTCACAAAGTAACTGGCAAGGAAATATACCATTGACAATGAGGATTTACTTATAAAATGGATGTGATGTGATCATTCTTGCAATACAAATGAACCTTCAATCCTTTTATCCATGGGCTGCTGACTAAAACTCAGAGGAAACATGTCAGTGAAACTACTCGAATGTGCATGCTTGAATTCGTAAGGACCTCCCTTCGGCCCCCAAACCTGTAACAATATACAAAATCCGAGCAATTCATATCCTTAAATTTTACTTTTTCCTCACTAAGACTGCTACTATAATGCTTTCTCAAGGAAACCCAAAATGGAATGCAGAAGCGAAAAAATAAACACTGAAACTTACTTGATTTCCATCGTCATCATAGCCCCTATCCCAGCTGTGAATCTCGCCATTCTTCAAGACTGAAAGTTCTGAAGTGCAGAAGCTAGCTCCACTCTAAGATCAAGTATGAAGAAAGAAACAAAAGGGAATCAATGAATATCTGTGAAAGAAAGGTTCATGGGAGAATCAAGGAAAGTGCTTATAAAGCACATAAAGTGGCGAGTCGCAGAACTATTATCAAACTACGCTTTGAGCCAATAATTGGCCATGAGCTTGGTTTTCTTGAACAATGTTTTGGGTTCAGGCCTTATGGATAAAAAACAGAACTAGCAGAATAAAACGGGTTGATAGGAATTACCCAAGTATTGGGGAATCCGCCTGGCGGTGTAGAACCTTCGTATAAGCAGCGTTTCCCGCGTTCACATCGATTCAGATGTACGGTTGTCAAATGCTCTCCGATATCCTGTGATTATATAACAACAGTAGATTATGAATTCCATGCCTGAATGTAATGTAGCATTTGAAAAGCACAAACAAGAAAAGTAAAGTTTATGCACAAAATTCACCAGGGAAGGTCTGCAAATTAAAGAAAGTAATGTTAACTGAAAAATATAATACCCCACATTCATAATTTGAAGTGACCAATTGCCTATCTCAGCAAATGAAACATTTTGCAGGCACACAACACTTTTTTAAGTACTTCCATTATTAGAGGATACGACTTCAAACATTTTCATGAACTGTGATCATTATTTGATGCAATATAATGCTTACCCCAACAACTTCTTCAGGCAGTGGACGCTGATCTCTTGAACGATCACAGAAATTCTTGTAATCTTCTGAGTCTCTTATCGCATAGGAGCTTACCTGCCCATTGAATACAAATTATCATTCTCTAGTGCTACAAGACAACCAATTCTGACCTGGGAATTTTCTCAGATTAGCCCATCCACAGAAGGATACTAGACTAAACTGAAATTGGTATTTTTATGGGCATTCTCTTTACAGCTAAACGATTCCTATTCAAGATTACTGCAGTTCCTTTTTATATCTATGAGGGTTCACCCACTCCGGTTACAGCATATCTTTCTATTCCACCTGAAACAGCTATTTTTGCTAATATTTTACGTATTTTTATATATGGTTCCTAAGGAGCTACATTGCAACAAATCTTCTTTTTCTGCAGCATTTCTTTTATAATTTTGTGCGTGTCTATAGGAGATAGGATCCCAATTTATATTATGATATCAAAACAGATAACAGGAAATATGTCAAACATGCATCATGTTGGCCTCCCCGAATTCTGAAAAGAGAGAAACGAGGTCAGAAGGTTACCTCAACATCACATCTCAACTCTTTTTGACAGGGCTTCACCATATAAAATCTCTGCAAATAAACAGCTGTTAGAATCAATACAAAAGGGTTCTATGAGAAAAGCCCAAAAAAACTTAATCAGTGATTTTATGGACAGAATTGGAGAGAAATCGCATAATTCACTCGTACGGAAACCAATTTAGAGAAGCATATTTGACAGATTTCAGCAAAAGTTGCATACCTGCCGAAAAGGCTTCTGAGGCGTTCTCCAGAAAGCCTACCAGCAAAAAGAACCCCTACAAATATTAAAACAAATTTGGCAACTAAAAACCGAAATGAAAGGAATGTTGGGTGTACTAACTTGTTCAAAATATAAAACATTTGAACCGTCCACCATCTCTGCTGCAGGGCATGTGACCATCCTGCCGCCCAAACAGGAAACAAAAACAATCCAAATCATAACCTTCAACTGTCCTTAGTTCTTGCACTAGTATTAGTAGCATAGGCGATACCAATGCTCACCTAAGCTCAAAACTAACAGCATTACAAGCAAGAAGTAAAACCCGTATCCACAATCCACCAAAACCACAACATCTCATAAAAGGGTACCAAACCAAACATCATAATAATTCAAGGAAACAACAATAACAAGTCATTTCTTGTACCAGAAATATAGTAATTAGAGCATCCAAAGAAACAAATAATTTGATCAAGAATGGAGTAAAGTTTCACAACACAACACATACCTGATATTGAAGTAACTTTCAGGTTCTCTGGAAGCTTGCTCTCTGGAATGCTACACAGCAAGAAGAACCAAAATGAAAACCAAATCAAAACCCACAAGCAACACAAGGAATCAAAATCAAGAATGAGTACCTTCTCGCCGGTGAGCGAGTGAGAGACGATACGTGTGTGGTCGCGGCGGGTGGTGGACTTGGTTAGGCGCTTGAGCAAAATCGCACCACCGATCAGCACGAGCGTCTTCGCCACCAAGCCTCTCGCCACGCTCCATCCTCCGGAGTCCGATTCTGGGTCCGAGCCCCGAACCATGCCGATACTTGTTTCCAAACCCAGAAGCTACTGTACCTCACAGACACTGCAAATAGGTGGAGCTCTCTTCTCCAACGAAAACTAGAAGATTTTGAAGCCAACCCAGAAAATTGAAGATAGAAGTGTGATGATTGAAATTGTAATCAATCGAGTGTGTTTTGATTTTTTTTTTTGGAAAATAGTGAGAAATTCGGAATAAATCAGCTAAAATTTGAGTTTTGGGGTGTCAGTTTGTGGTTTCCAAAAATCTATTGAGGAAATGATTTTATTTTTTTGAAATGATAAGTACAATAATGAGAAATTACGGTAATTTTTTTTTAAATAAAATCATGGTTAAGTAATTTTATTTTATACATAAAATAACAGTTTTTATGTTTAGAGCACTGACTATACTATCGCTAAATTTTCATTAGTTTTATTTTTTATTAATTATAAAATAATTAAAAAGTTGCTCTAAATTTTTAAAAATTTTAAAATGTATTATTTGATCTTTTCTTACTCATTTCCCAAACAACTCCTCGTCGGAGCTGAAGGGAATGGAGCTTAGACTAATGTCGGTGAGGCTTCTCTGCAACTCCCATGCCCGACTATTAATGCAAACATAAATTAAAGATCTACCAACCAACCAAAACCGCCGCCTACTCCTACAGTCCCTCCCCGTCCCTCTTGGCCTCTGCCCCGTCCCTCTTGGATTAAATTGATTAGGAAGATTTGATCAAAAAAGATTTTTTTGAAGAGAAATTTATTTAAACGGGTGGGGCAATTTCCGCACCCATAAACTGAGCATACACAAGATAGCATAATGTAAGCCAGAAACAAACACAGACAAATACAAATTAACTCTGGATACCATGCTAAAATTTGAATTCTCGACCTGATTCCAGAGAGAAATTTTTTAAAGAGGCCATTACATTAAACATTAGCCCAACCCATGATGGTTGATAAAAAAAAACTAACACTACACCAGATTGTCATAACGCCTGCGCACAAAGAGCGCGAGCGCAGACGTAAGCTACGGTAATGACAGCGCACATGACATGTGCGCAGTCAGTAGTTAAGGCAAGAACAGCGCATATAAAAATGCGCAATCACAGTATAAGGACTGGGCGACTAAATGTGAGTGCGCAATCTGAAGGATTTGACCAAAATT
>JAYMTP010006286.1:0-12274 GCA_036897365.1 Geranium brycei | reverse complement strand
GAATTTACGATTATGCCCCTGGCGTCCCTGAACCTCCTGGCGAGCTTTAGATAGGCCTCGTAACCACCGTCCTCGCTGACCAGACCCGGAGGCAAGACCATTGGAGGCACCGAGTTGGCGAAACCCGGAATCGCCAACTCGGAACCCGACTCGGAAAGCTCCGATTCATCGTCCCGAGTCGGAAGATAAAGCATGAGATTGAGAAAAGCTGCGTTGGTGGTCAAGAAGATATAAGAACGAAGCCCAAACTCGTCGCCAACATCGATCATCGGCGCGCAGAAGAAATCGAGAACCAACCCGGCGACTCGGACCGGCTCGGGCAGAGTCGCCAACACGATCTCGGCGAGCGCGTCTCGGACCACCGGCGCGTGGCTCTCGACCGCGCGGTAGAAGGAGCCCTGACCCGGCTCGATGATTCGGGGGAGATCGACGAATCGGAGTCGGGGCTCCGAGTCCGAGATCGATCTGGTGTAGTCTCTGAGCTCGGAGGTGAAATCCAACGGCTTGATGATGAGGACGGTGATGCGGATCCGGTGGTCGCGGCCGATCAGGAGCTTCGCGAACTCCATGGACGGGACCAGGTGAGTGAGGACTGGTATTGGGACGAAGACGAGCTCTACCGATTCCTCCATTTCTTTTTCCTTCTTCAGATTTTCGATTGCTGGTTCTGTGAAGAATTTCTCAGCGTTTTGATGAAGGCTAGAGAAGAGAGAGAGAGGGTCGAGACTTGAGAGTTAGAGTACAGAGGTGAGAGTGATAATTGCTGGTAACTTTTATGGGTAACTGCAAATACTCACGGTATCCAATGAATCGCTTGTTGCATATACTACACTAAATTAAGTCTCAATTTAACATGACTCGGTTCGTGGAAATTTTTGGGTTAAACTTGCTCGGACTCAAACGAGTTCGACTTTAAATAAATATAGATAAGTTCGGTTCGGGCTCGACAAGCTTACAATTTGGCTAAGCTTACAATTTGACTAAATAAATATAGATAAGTTCGGTTTGGGTTCGTGTTCAATTTTCAACACGAACATTTATTAAAAATATGTATAATAATCCATTAAACACTGATCGAGCTAGCTCGAGATTGACTCGTCTGTTTTCATTATAAATATTTTTTAAAATAAATTTAAAAATATACATAAAAATACATGAATGATTAAATATTAAACGAGCCGGCTGGCGAACTTATCGAGTCTTAAATCTCTAGGCTCGAGCTCGGCTTGTTTATTATATAAGTCCAATTTGAGCTTGAATTCGACTTAAGCTCGATAACAATAAAAAAAAACTTAGATAATTGTTAACAAAACCTAAACTAGAATAGGATATGAATATAATTTATTCTTTCACTCTTGGACATGCTCAAGAAAAAAAGGACCCGGTAGTTATTTTGACTTATCAAAATAAATAAATTTTGATGAAATTGATGGTTTATTGGGATATCGGTTCAAACAAACCAAATGAGTATTGTGTATTTGTAAAGATTTTTATGAAAATTGTGACAAGTGTTGACTTCTTGACACTTTTGTTGCTAATTTGTTACGTCATTGGAAAAACATTTTGATAATGCATGCGAGTGTTTGTTTGGTAAGAATGTGTAAGAAAATGTGAGAAAGTTTAGATATTTAGTACTTTTATGCAGATGATGATAACTTGATAAGAGACTAAACCAATTTTGTCAGAATTGTTAGGAAGGAGAGGCTTAGAGAGGAGGAAAAAGGAAGAAAGAGGATCAAAGGGAACTATATTAAAATTTAACAGAAATTGAAGAAATTACTAATAGATGTAATTAAGCGAAAAAATGTCTTATTTGAGATGCTCTATAGTGACATTTTACATGCTACAATATCACAATTGTTGAAACTTGAGGTGTAAGTCAATCAGAGAGAGAGTAATATGTAGGAGTACTGTTCATTTTTGCCTATCATGTCATCAATCAGTCGTCCGATAGAAGCAAACGAGAATCCACCGTCCATTAAAGCCTTCCTGGCTATGATTCCCATATCTTTGACCTTATTCCTGACCTCCCCATCACTATCCACCAAGTGCCTCACCGCTCTCTCAATCTCGTCCGCAGACACCAGATCGTGGCCTCTCCTGCACTTCGACCGCATCTCCACCGCTAATCCTCCCAGCTCCATCATCATCGGAAACGCGTTGAGCTCTTGCTCCGCGTGCAACGGCCACGTGACGATCGGAACCCCGCTCCACAGGCTCTCCAGCACGGAGTTCCACCCGCAGTGCGACACGAACCCTCCGATCGCCCTGTGGGCCAGCACCTCCGCCTGCGGGGCCCGCTTGCAGACCAGTCCCCTCCCTCCGACCCTCTCCACGAAACCCTCTGGCAACACGTCAGTCGCCAGAGGCGGCTCGTGGATGGTCCACAGGAACCTGAACCCGCCAGGCTCGAGCGCGAGCGCGATCTCCTTCACCTGCGCCGCGCCGAATGCTCCCCTGCTCCCGAAGCAGAGGAACACCATCGACGCCGGAGGCTAGTCGTCGAGCCAGTCAATGATCTCTTTATGACCGGCCCGATCGTTGACCTGGTGGGCCCAGGCTTCAAGATCCAGCACCGGGCCCACCCCGTAGACCGGAGGGTTCCGGTTCCTGCTCTGAAACTCGTGGTCCGAGAAGCAGCTAAAAGAGTAAGGCTCGGGCTCCGAGAACGAATTTACGATTATGCCCCTGGCATCCCTAAACCTCCGAGAAACCCTCGCAAAGTCTTCATAACCGCCCTTCTTGTCAAACAAAACCGAAGGCAAGACCATCGGAGGCACCGAGTTGGCGAAACCCAGGATCGCCAACTCGGGACCCGACTCGGAGAGCTCCGGTTCACCGTCCCGATCCGAGAAGTAGAGCACGATGTTCAGATTCGCAGCGCTGCTGGTGAAGAAGATGTAAGAAGGAACCCCAAATTCGTCACCCGCGTCGATCATGACCACGCTCGACACGTCCAACACCAACCCGACTACTCCGACCGGTCCAGACCGGTCGGAGTCGTCGACATGATGAAGGCGAGCGCGTCTCTCACGCTAGGAGCGTAGCTCTCTATGGTGCGAAACACGTGACCCTCCGGCGACCTGATCTCGAACGTTGGTGGATCGATTTGGGGGAGATCGACGAACCTGATTCTTGATTCAGAACACGAAATCGATTTTATGTATTCTCGTACCTCGCTGACGAGGTGCACTGGCTCCATCACCAGGACGGTGATGCGAACTCGATCGTCGCGGCCGATCAGGAGCTTCGCGAGCTCCATGAAAGGGACGAGGTGAGTGATCCATGGCGGTGGCACGAAGACGAGCTCTACTGATTTCTCCATTTTTCTTCTGATTTTTAGTTTTGGTTAATTATATTCAATTATATATATGATCGAACTTGCTTTGAATATACTTTTTTTATAAAATTAGTTAATATTTGTTTGAAGAAGTGTTAGAGCAACTCCATAAAACAATTATTAATTAATGGTGAAAAGATGTCTTATTTTTATTCCATCAAACTCCAGTCAAATCTCTAAAAGTTATTTAATTTAATTTATTATATGCTACGGTTATAATGATTAATAAATTATTTAATTTCTAAATACATATTTTAAGCTACTTATTTATTAAATATTTTTTGTTTATAAAAATATTAAATTAATAATCTAAAGATATAAACCAAAAACTTTAAGTCTACAAATTTTACCCCATAAAAATGAGAATTTATGGCTCGGTTTGAATTGCTCTAACTATTTTTAAAATATATATGGATTAAGCTGGTCCATACCCTAAACAATTTCATTACATTATTACTTGGAGGGAGTAACTATAATTTTTCTAGTAGTCAACTCTTTCAATGACATAATGGAAATAAAATGGTAAGGTTGGTGTTCAAAAAAGATAAATTGAAATATGTGTATCCTATATCTAAAAACATAAATTTTTTAGTGTATCAAATTATCTCCTTCTCCATATATATACATATATATCTGAACTATTTACCCTATCTCTTTGACCTTATTTTTTACCTCTTTGTCATCAAATTCCTCACTGCGCTCTCAAAAGTTTCGATCACCACGTGGTCGTTGTTTGTAGATCAGGGGAGCTCGGCGCATTTGTGATGGTGAAGGAGTTGGAAGGAATAGGGGCGGAGATGTGATTGGGGTCTAAGAGCGGCGTCGACATGATGCATAATGGACGGGGAGGTCAAGAATAAGGTCAAAGAAATAGGAACCAAAGCCGGGAAGGCTCTAGTAGATAGTGGATCCTCGTTCGCTTCAATCAGACGACTGATTGAGGACATGATAGGCAACAACCGATAGTATGTCATACTTAATTATTTTACCGTTAATTATTATTTGAAATAATTTGAATTTAACTCTAATAAATTACTCTACTAGATTGACTTGCGTCTCAAGTTTTAATAAATGACAAAATTACCCCTAATCCACTAATCTCTCTTTTCCCAAGAGAAATTAATAGAACAAGATCAAGAGCCATGAATTACAAAAGTGGGGTGAGCTCAAATTTGACTCGTTTATTAAATGGGTCAACTTTGGACCTGAACTCGAATATTATTTTTTTATCAATAAATTAACAAAATTTATGTTCTGCACTGGGGGAATCGTATTATCGGCCTTTTAACCCTTCTGATCAACGTGCGAAAGAAAAACCTGCATGTACCAAGATTCAAACCCGGAACAACCCGAATATAATCTATAATCCAAATATTTATTAATCAAGCTCAAGCGATTGGTTTAAATCACTACTCCTAAATAAAACATCTTTATTTATTTACTTTAATTAATAATCGTAAATTTGTTCTCGGAGCTCGAGCCTTACACTTTTGGGTGCTTTTTTGATGTTGAGTTTCAAAGTCGGAATCGGAACCCTCCGGTCTACGGGGTGGCCCGGTGATTGATCTGGAAGCCCGGGCCCACCCCATCACCGACCGAGCCACCCACTAAAAGGTGATGAGGTGGCTTTGATGGCCACCCATCGGCGTCGGTGGTGTACCTCTGCTTCGGGGGCGCGGGAGGCTTAAGTACGCCGCAGATGTAGGAGATAGCGCTCGCGCTCGAGCGCAGCGGGTACAGGTTCCTGTGGACCATCCACGAGCCGCCTCCGACAGCGAACGTGCTACCGGAGGGTTTCGTGGACATAATCGGAGGGAGAGGAGTGATTTGCAGTTGGGCCCCGCAGGCGGAGGTGTTGGCCCACAAGGCGATCGGAGGGTTCGTGTCGCACTGCGGCTATAACTCCGTGCTGGAGGGCATGTGGGATCAAGTGTTGATCGCCACGTGGCCGTTGCGCGCGGAGCAAGGGCTGAACATGTTTCTGATGGTGAAAGAGTTGGGAGGATTGGTAGTGGAGATGCAGTTGGAGTTTAGGAAAGGAGACGATTTGGTGCATGCAGGCGAGATTGAGAAAGCGGTGAGACGCTTGATGGATGGTGACAGGAACGTCGATAATAAGGCCAAAAATATGGGAATCGTGGCTAGGAAGGCTTTAAAGGACGGCGGATCCTCGTTTTCTTCAATCAAACGACTAATTGATGGCATGATAGGCAAAAATGGATAGTAACCATAGAGACTACTCTATTTGATTAACTTTCACCCGTCTCAATAACTGTGATAAACATCATTAAATTGCATTTTGAATAGTACGTTTTGCACTAAATTACACCTATACACTTTTCCTCTTTAAACATACTCTTCTTTTGAAAAATTATCATATATTGTAATTTTGTTTTTTTTGATATAAAGAGCATCTTCAATGAGGCTCGCAATAATAGTTAAAAAGTTTTATAGTGAATGAAAATGAAGAAAATGCACTACAATTGAGCTTCTTACATGACTCCCTACAATAGAGAGCTTCCCACATTTTTCTTCATATTACTTTTTATTATTCCACTTTATCTCATTTTACTATATCTTCTACAAATTTTTTTTAAATAAAATAATATACGTAGCTTAAATATAAAAAGCGCGGTTGGAATTGAACATGAAAAATGGCTCTCTACCCTAATTTCAATGCAAATAACTCTCTATATCAATTTAAATGTAGAGATCATCATTGAAGATGCTATAAAATGACTAAAATACTCTTAAATGTCTTTTTAATTTTTAAATAATATCCTTTGACCCTCTCTCCCCTTCATCCCTCCTATTTTGTAAGCCTCTTTGTAGCAATTCCATCAAACTTGGTTCAATGTATCTTATCATCATCTGCATAAGCACATCCATCAAACTTGATTTTGACTACAAATGTTCATTAGATGTCAAAATGTATAATAAACAAAAAGTATAATTCATTAAATATAACACAACATACAGTTAGCGCGTATCGATCCGGGGCGCAACTGAAGGTGGACAAATGAATCTCTACCTCTCCTTGAAGTTAGAACCCCCGAACCAGTTTGAAATCCGCTTGACTCTATTCTTCTATTTTTTTTAATAATTACCTGTTAAAAGATGAACATATATAATTATTTAAATATTAAACGAGCACTCTCGTGAACATGTCAAGCCTTGAAATATTATGTATCAATTTATCTTGTTTACTAAGTTTAATTTTGAGATCAAATTCGACTTGAACTCGATCATATCAAATTCAAACCGAATATTTAACGAATTATTGTTGAATGACTCGTTAAAAACTCAAGTCTTTTACGGCTCAATGAACCCCGCAGATTGAGGTGCGGGCCCACAAGGCGATCGCAGGTTCGTGTAGCACGAACTCAATCTTCTAAAAAGCTCGTGAAACCTACTAATGATCTCCACGTGGCAGTGCATTTGATGGACGGTGGTGGAGAAGCGAGGAACAAGGTCAAAGACATGGGAACGATTATTTGATGGACGGTGGATATTTGTTCGGCACAATCGGACGGCTCATAGATGGCTCTGCATCAAGACCTCATATAGCTCATAAAAGAATTATTTATTTATCTATTTAAGACCGTAGATTTCATTTACACACAATATCCATTATATGGCGACTCTCAGCAACGCTCCTTTGGCCTCTCTGCCACGTCACCCAAACCCAACGGTCAATAACGGTCAAAATTGCAGAGACCGTCTTCTTCGTCTCGCCGATTCGTGTACCAGCGAAGACCATCTGAAGCAAATCCACGCCCAGATGATCCGTACAGGTCTATTCTCTGAACCCTTCTCATCGAGCAAGCTCTTCACAGCCCTCGCGCTCCCGCCACTCTCGAGCCTCGACTATGCACGCAAGGTGTTCGACGAAATGCCCCAAAGAAACCTCTACTCGTGGAACACCCTCGTCCGCGCCCACGCCACCAGCTCCGATCCCTCTCGAGCCCTCGTGGTGTTCCTCGAGATGCTTCACCAGTGCCCCGAGAATCCGAACCGATTCACCTTCCCTTTCGTGATCAAAGCTGCTTCGGAGCTCGGGGCTTCGCGGACCGGGAGGGTTGTTCACGGAATGGCCGTGAAGTCGTCTCTGGATTCGGATACTTATGTTTTCAATTCTCTTGTTCATTTTTATTCCTCTTGTGGGGATTTGGATTCGGCTTATCGGGTTTTCACAAAGGGTTGTGACAAGGACGTTGTTTCGTGGAATTCGATGATTAATGGGTTTGTGCAGGGAGGGTGTCCGGAGCGAGCGTTTGATTTGTTTAAGGTAATGGAAGCCGAGGGCTTGAAGCCAAACGGTAGAACAATGGCGGGTCTCCTCACAGCTTGCACCAGGACGATGAATTTAGAATTCGGGAAATGGGTTTGTTCCTACATTGCTGAAAATGACATTAGATTGGACTTGACCCTGAGAAACACAATGCTGGACATGCACATGAAGTGTGGAAGCGTTACTGATGCAGAAACACTGTTTCATTCCTTTGATGAGAAGGACAGGGACGCCGTGTCCTGGACCATCATGCTTGACGGGTATGCAAAATCAGGGATATGCGAAGAGGCTAGGCGGGTTTTTGACTCAATGCCTGATCACGACATCGCGTCGTGGAATGCTCTCATTTGCGCTTATGAGCAGAACGGGAATCCAAAGGAGGCTCTGGCCGTCTTCCACGAGCTGCAGCTCAGCAAGACTGTAAAACCTGATGAAGTCACTCTGGCGAGCGCTCTCTCAGCCTGCTCTCAGTTGGGTGTGATCGAGTCAGGCAGATGGATCCACGCTTACATTGAGAAACAAAAAATGAACTTGAACTGTCACCTCGCGACCTCTCTCATTGATATGTACTCGAAATGTGGAGATTTGGTTAAGGCCCTCGAGGTGTTCAAATCCGCGGAGAGGAAGGATGTGTTTGTTTACAGCTCCATGATCGCCGGTCTGGGGATGCACGGGCGCGGGAGGGATGCAGTAGACTTGTTCTACGAAATGCAGGATGATGACATCGGCATCAGCCCGAGTTCTGTGACATTCACAAACGTCTTGTGCGCTTGCAGCCATGCGGGATTGGTGGAAGAGGGGAAAAAGATCTTCAATCAGATGGAATCGGGTTTTGGGATTATCCCTAATGCAATGCACTACACTTGTGTCGTTGACATGCTCGCTCGAGCAGGGCATTTGGAAGAAGCCGCGAGGTTCATGGAGAACATCCCGATCCCGCCCGCTGCTTCTCTCTACGGGGCCCTGCTCGGGGGTTGTACGCTCCATGGGAACCTCGAGCTGGCCGAGCTCGCCTGCAATCGCCTGCTCGAGCTGGATCCTCGTAATCACGGAGCCATCGTGCTCTTATCGAATATACACGCGAAAAGAGAGAATTGGGACAAAGTCTCCATGTTGAGGAAGCTGATGAGAGATTCGGGAATGGTGAAAGAGCGAGGCTGCAGCTCGATTGAGGTCAATGGGGTCTTGCACGAGTTTCTCGTAGGAGACAGCTCTCACCCTCTATCCGTTGAGATATACTCGAAGCTTGATGAGATTTTTGACAAATTGAAATCGGCGGGTTACTTGTGGGACAAGTCAGAGGTTCTGCAGTTTGTGGAGGAAGAGGAGGTGAAGGAGCAGGCACTGAAGCATCACAGTGAGAAGGTAGCGATTGCTTATGGGTTGATCAGTACTACTAGCCGTTGTGAGCCGATTAGGGTTGTGAAGAATCTTAGGGTTTGTGAGGATTGTCACTCGGTTGCTAAGCTTGTGTCGAGTCTCTACGGGAGGGAGATTTTGCTGAGGGATAGGTATAGGTTTCATCACTTCAGAGATGGGAAGTGCTCGTGCATGGATTATTGGTAGGGATGGCAGCGGGGCGGGTTTGGGCGGATTTGGTGATTTTCGTCATATTTGGGACATTGGGTTTTTGTTGGATTGTGAGTATTTTGTCTCTATAGAATGTTAACGGCATAGTGGGTTTAGACGGATTTAGTAATTCTATCTTCTACTCCGTCGGATTGGAGATGGAGACGTTGAGTCTCTATCGGATTCAGAAATTTTTGAAATCTTATCATGATTTTAGAATTTTATGAAATCTTATCGTGGTTTTAGAATTTTATGAAATCTTATCGTGTTTTAAAGGCAAGGCTCGATATTATGATATATTTGTAACCAAACAATTTTAAATTGGGCTAAATATATCGGATTGACCTTCTTTCTTACTGTGTTTATTTTACGTGACACATGGATTCCTCGCTTACTTGTATGGATTGTAAAAATTATTGAGCACTACTAGAAATCGGTATCTCCAGTTCGATAAATAAGGGGCGGGGATCGCTTAACTCGCACGAACCCGCTCTCTAGGATTTGGTACTTTCAGTTCGATGAATAAGCAAAATAGTCCGAACGCGGCGAGAATTTGATTTCTAGTAATTTGCACTGAATATTAGTTGATAATGTCAAACATTGATAGGTTATGCTCGATACTAACTTTTTTATTAAACAACCCTTATGTTGAGATTGAATTTAACTGGAGCTCAATTATCACTAAACCAAATTTAATATTCAACCAATCGCTCAAACCACTTGTTAAAAATTCGATTAGTTTACTTTCCTATTTCTACGCAAATATACCAAATCAAACTACACAATTGGATAAACACATGTAACCTTTGTCTACATATTTAATTATTTTTCATTACATTTATTTTACGTGAGACATCTAATTTCAACGGTAGGAGTAGGACTTGCTTTTCACGTTACAGCTTGGTTTACGCTTGTCCGAAGATCTGGCTGGTTCCTGAAGTTTCGGCTTCATTGTTCAGGTCCTAAAAACCTAGACTAACCCGAAACCTTAAAATCCACAAATCTAAGTCGGTCGTATCTGCTAATCACAGAATTCTGCGACGTGTCATCCCTCCCTTATATAAATCAATCCACATTCTCGATTTCACATTCCTCTCTGTCAAAAGCTACATTTTTTTTCAATAATGGAAGCTCTTGTGAGGTCATCAACGATGATCTTCTCCGGCAAGACCTTGTTGCCGACTACAACTCTTCTGGGTCAACCCGGCGCTGACTTTTCGAGACCCTCGAATCATTCTAGCAATGTTCGGTTTGTTCCTTCTTTTTCTCTGCAAAACAGAGAGACCCAATTGAACTCCGATTCACCTTCGTCGAATCTGTCGCACAAAACGGAGGTATGGTCATCAATATACATATACATATTTCGGTTTGTTTTAATTTTTTTCAAAGATAATTGCAAAAAGTTATTCATGTATTTTTCACTAGAAGTTCCTTGTGTACTTGGTCAATTGTTGTGTACTTGGCCAATTGCAAAATTTAGTAGTACATTATCTTTTTTTTCAAATTACAGTTCAAACTCACAACTTCTTAACAAAAGTGCGAGTTGTTGGGTTGTCGGGTTGATTACAAATAATGCAACAATATAAATAATTCATGATAAAGTTTTGTAGTTAATAATAAATAAATATATATAAAGGGAAAATCAGCTACAAACAAAAAAATGTCTAAACGTCCAAACTGTAGAACATACAGTGTAACGTTGTAGAACGTGTAATGCAAAGTTGTAGTTAGTGATGGACTTGTGCAAAATTAAAGAACTATGTAGAACATGTAGTGCAAAGTTGTAGAATATGATGGACTATGCCACGTGTCGCACGCTGAGACAACGTGCGTCTCAAGATCCACACTGATTCAACGGTTGTAGAACGTTCGGACGTTTGGACTATCTACAACTGTTTGTAGCCGAATGCATCCCAAAGTCAGTTCTCACGTTCTCACAAAAAAATTTGGTTCTCACCTGATTTCTCCTATATATATATATATAATAGAAAATAATACACATAGAGTTAGTACCTACTTAATTTGTGAGTCTCTAGATGATTTTTGAGAAGTTTCGCATTGAATTTACATTGGTAATTTTCATATAGACATGGGCAGGATTTGAGGAAGGAGCATGTGAAATTCAAGGATCGCGTAAGTTTTTATTTTCCCTTTTCTTTATATTTTATGGACTAGACCGCGAAATTTTTATTTGACACAAATTTAAATAAATCTTTTTTTGGTTCTGTCAAATTTTTGAGTGAGTTGCGGTTTAAAATCTAAGTCTGGGTTGTGTGTTGGATCAATTTAGATCAACTTGTGGTTTATTTGCTGATATCACATTTTTTACACGTGTTTGCTATGTCAATGCAATATTTATTGAATTATGTTTTTGTCCGATTCGGACCAGAACCTTGAAAGACAGTTCATGTGAGATTCGAATTGCATAAGGGCATCTCTAATTCAAGGGCCTCAAAATCCCAAAATTATGACACCATCAATTATCACACCAATGTTATGTTTTATTATTTTAATATTAAAATGATTTTCCAAATATTATTTTATTCATTTGATATAATTACAATTGCCAATAAATTATTGCGATAAAAGAATTATTTTTAAATTGTTGAATTTTTTTATTTAGCAAAAATCCGCTTAAAATTCAATTAGAATATAACTATAACAATATTTAATTAGGAAATTAATGCTGAAATTTTAATTAAAACATTACTATAATGTAATTAGAAATTATTGAAATTTTAGTTAATAGCTTAAATCCCGTTAATATGTAATTTTAGAGAAAATTTTAGAGTTTCAGTTCAAATAAAATATTAACTTCCTCTCTTTTTTTGAAAACCAAAATGAATTTCATTTTTTTAATTGTCATTAATTAAGTATCCTTCAAAAAAAGTCTTCTTCTTTATTATTCAAAAATGATTCCTTTTGTAGACACCCTAATTAATAATTTCAACCCTGATTTAATTCTAAATAACCAAATAACGTTCTATTTCTATATGAAAATTATTCAAATTAATTCGATTAATCTAAATTAGGCAAGACTTGAATTATTCTTGTCATTGTCACCCAATCAGTAA